>JAKSZP010011019.1:0-66074 GCA_022478985.1 Massospora cicadina
GTTGGGAACTAATTGCTGGGGCCCAGCAGTTCTGAAACTGACCAAGGAGGATGATTTCAGTTTTGAAGGCGTTCAGTGTCGCGTTGCTTACCAGGGAATATTCCTGGATGAGGGCTTCAAGTGCGCGTGCATCTTTGTTATTAGACACCCTCACCACGCAGTCATCTGCAAATGCCATCATCTTGACTGGGGTTTGGCCTGGCACATGGACCCCAGTGAGTTGCGCATTCACATTTCGCAGTAGTGGGTCAAGGCTGAAGTTGTATAAGAGTGGGCTGAGGGGGGTCCCCTTGTCGCAAGCCCCTTTGAGGGCAGACTACTTCCGTTAGGAAGCCAGGGCCACGCACTGCCATTGTTGCAGATTCCATGAGCAGCATCACCCAGTTGATGAAGCGGGGGGTAGGCGGAATTGATGGAGGCAGGCCCTTAGGTATTCCTAGTTTACTCTATCATAGGCCTTTTGTTGGTCCAAGAATACCAGTGCCCCAGAGGCTGTGGATTGACATGCATTAGCCACGGAGTGCACGTTATCCCAAATTGACCTTCTGGGCATGAAACCAAATTGTTCTGGGCAGATGGTGGCAGATGCTACAGTCCCTAAACGGTTAGCCATGATTTTTGTTAAAATTTTGGTGTCTGTGTTTGTTAGAGAAATGGGGCGCCAGTTGGCTAAGTCAAGCTTATCCCCTTTCTTGAAGAGTGTGACAGTAAAGGCCTCATGTCCTCCTGGTAGAAGGCACGTTTCCAACAGGCTTTGGTTAAGTGAGGCTAGCAGCAATGGGGATATATATTTGAAATATTTTGTAGAACTCATATGGAATGCCATCTGGGCCTGGGCATTTTTGGTTAGGCGCACCGCAAATGGCTGTCCATAATTCGTTTGGAGTAATTAAATTCATTACTTCCGGGTATCAGAAAACGGTGCGGATATGAGCTCAGTTGAGAAATTCTGCCATTTCAGCTGGCTGAATTGGTTCAGCTCGGTATAACTAGGAGTAATATTTTTGCATTTTGATTGCCACTTCAGCTGGTGTGTCCGCAATGGAATTATCCGATCTTTGCACCTGTGTGCAGGCCACGCTCTGGCATGGTGCGAAATTTTTTTAAAGAAGTATGTGGTGCACTTGTCACCTTTAGTGATGCATGTGGCCCTGTATTGGACACAAACCTGATGTTTTGTGTTGCCTTTTGAGTGCGTTGAGGTGGGCAGCTGCCTCTGCCCACTTCTGGCCCCATGCAGGGCTATATCCTGAGGCTGGAATGTTGGACTCCAAGTGGGCCAATTCTGCCAGAGCGCGCGAGATAACCGCCAATGTGGCTCATGAGCGTCTGGAGGAGAGATGGCGATAGTGGCGGATGGTGTCCTCTTTGAAAGTTGCCCATGTGGAAATGGGGTCCACACAAAATGGTGCAACAAACGATTTTGCCAAAGTTGCCTCTTCCACCCACGTGGAAAATCCTGGTGATGCAAGCTCGGGGGGGCAGATTTTGCACCAATGTGGGGCCTTTGCAACTGTGACAGGTAGGTGGTAGGTTATTGAGACCAGTCGGTGGTCAGAGAATTCCATTTTCGTTGTTTTGAAGTGGGAGATGTGGGGTTGGAATTTCGCCAGTATTAGAATAAGGTCGATGCGGGTCATGGACCTTAATTGGCCATTGTAGATGTGGGGATGCGTCATGTTTTCGAGCAGTGGGGCATGTCACGGCAGCGCATCCATTAACCCAAGGCTGGCTTTTTGGCGCGTAGTTCTACGTGACCCTGTGGGGCGTGGGGTGAGGGAGGCCACCGGTCTGTTGGCGAGGTTAGCCAACAGTTCATGTCACCAACTAGGAAAGAATTAGGGGGTAGTGGGAGGGATTTGACCGACAAGAAAAATTCCTGATGCTCATGTGCACCGTTTGGGGCATAGATGTTGACAATTGCGTGTGCAACGTCAGCCCAAGAGAAGGTGACGACGAGCACTCAGCCATTTAGGAATGTTTCTGAGGATGTGAATTTAAAAATTATTTTTCCAAATTAGCACCCCACAGTGCTTTGACCAAAAGGATAGGGATGGGAGGAGCATTGTTTTCCAAGCTTTCCTGTAACCTCGTGGACAGTGGGACTCCTGGATGGCCAGGATAACATGGGTAAATTGTGTTGTAAAAAACTCAGTTTCCTAGCTTAGGATGGGGAGGCCTTGAGTCCGGCGATATTTAACGTCCCTAGAGTGAAGGTTTCCCCCATCGCACCTTAGGTGTGAGGGGTGGGTCCCTGGGCCCACCAGCCTCTTCAAGGTCCCCACAGGCTTTCACAGCAGTGTGGGTGTTAGCAGCAATGCTATTGGGGTTTTTGTTAATTTTTGCGGAAAGAGTTGCATTGGCTTTAGCCTTTGCTTTTTGTTTTCCCGACGTCAGATGAATTTTTTGCGGTGCAGATGAGTTCAGTGCACCATCAAGTGGGTCAAAAAAATATTTCAGTTGGGATAGGTCCCAAGTCAGTTTTGACCGGAGCTTGGGTGCAGCGATTGGGTAAGATCAAATCTCCCATCAGATCCTCAGATTGAGTGGCCCGCTCAGCATGGGTTTCCCAATTTGATTGGATGAAGGATTCCTGAGTCACTTCCGCCGTGAAGGTCTCCATGTCCTCCTAATGTTGTGAGTGTGGGATGGCAGTGGTGGCCTTGGCCGCTTCCTTGGCCGTGGCCCTATGGGCCTGCTTGGCCTTCTTCCACTCCTGCGGGGAGATGGGCTTCACCAATAGGTAGCAGCCTTATGCTCCCCACAGGAAAGCCTCCTTGGTGCTTGCGGTTGGTTCGTAGTGCGCCTCTCCGCTGGCCATGGCCACCGAGGGGTGCTCATGGAATGTGACACCCTCCTTGATGGGGCATGCATGCACCTTATGGACAAACGTGTCACAGTGGGTGCAAATGGGGGGCGCGCTGTCCACGGTTACCCGGAATGGGTGGGTGGTATACCCTGCAATATCAATAAAAGTGGATTGTGGGATCTGGGTTAGGTCCTTCACGATCTCCTTAGTTGGGGTCAGAACTGCGATGGCTTTGCTGGTGCACAGGTGTGGCATCAGCATGAAGCATTTCATTTTGAAAGATTGTATTTCGCTGTATATGGCGAGACCATCTTTCAGGTGTTGCTCGAAATGTCACGTTTTACTGTAGTAGGTAAAAAGTCAAATGTGAGAAAAATTTGGTTTGATTTTGTCCATCTGGTGCATTTGGTTTTGATGACCCGTTGCCCTTCAGGGAGGTCAACCACTATGTGCACCGCTGCAGCCTCGTCTGCTGCTATTTGCTTTTGAAACCTAGGTCCAGCCAACTGCGTGACATGGAGTGAGGTGCAACATACACCGCGGTCAGGAAAATTTTGTGTACATCTTCACAAAATTTTTCCCACAAGGCCATTTTTTGGATGTCCAGATACACATGGACTCTGAATTCCACCGACAAAAGTGGCTGGGAGTGTGGCGTGTTGATGTACTGGTTGCATCGTGCTTGCCATGCAAGTATCTCCAGGGAAATTGTGACCGCCAGTTTTTTGAGATTTTTGTCAATTCTGCCGGATTCTCCGGGGCGTTTTTGAACGTTGGAGGCCACGGGCCTTCCGCCTGCTCCTCTTACCTTGCTTGCCCAACTGCTCCCTGACATGGGCGCAGACTAATCTACTCTGTGAGATTATCAAACTAGATTTAGTTTTGAATTGAATAGGTGCAAAAGTGTTTGCAACGAGAAAGAAAAGTTTACTTTATATCATTTATTTTGAATTTAAATTTTAAATTTATTGCGGGGAAGGCCAACCATGGGATGGACACTTCCGAATATGACTCAGATGAGAAAAAACTTAGTACCAGGTGAGGCACCCCAGAGAAGCAATGCTATCTCTTGTTGCCAGCGGGAATGCCACTTATGGGAAGGGGAGGTAACGTGTGTAGGGGGCGTAGCCACTATTGAGCACGTGTGGAGGAAGGGGTCTGATTTGATGAACCAGACTGGGAACCAGGAGGAGACCAGCTGCCGGCGACGTGGTGGGAGATATCCAAACATCCACGCTTGAAAGCGATCCACCAAATGAGACCGGAATCTGTGGACAGCTTCAGGGAGGGTGGGGATGGATCCGGCGATGGCATCCAAGACAATCGTGTGGATAGTCCACATGGCGATTGCAACCACCAGAGCACGAAGGGATGGTGGGAGGGGGAGGCCATTGATGAAGCAAACATATCTCTTGACAGACTGAAGGGATGTGTTTGATCCTGGACTAGCAGACGTTGGACTTCGCGCCATATTACTTTAGAGGTGGGGCACTTCTCCAGGCAGTGAAACAGCGTTCCATACTGGCCACACACGACACAGGATGAGTGTAAAGCATTAGAGTGCTCAGCTGTACGATACACTCGCCTCAGGCAGCGCCACACATGGGAGCGGACTTGAGGCTGTAACAGAGGATGGTGTGCATATTTCCAGATAGTCTTTTGGGTCTCAGTGGAATAAGGGATGTCCATCATGTCCAGGTAGTCCACCCTGGATAGGACTTGGGGTCGAATGGGGATTACGCCATCATGGATGGGTAGCCCCTGTACCTCTTGTGTGAACTGAGGAGAGGGGCGGCCTCTTTGGGTTGTATGTCCACTAATATGAATTCTCCACTCTGCGCTTCGCATGGAGAGTAGGATTTGTTTGTAGTGGGTTTTGGTCCCGTGAGGACCTGTGGCTGATGTGTGTGATGCGAGGTATTTCATCAGGGAGTGGGGTTTTGATGGATTGTTGAGGCCCAAGGCTCGGGAGAAGTTGGAGCAGGCTGCGCGGGACCAGTGTTGGGATGGGAGTGTAGGAGCAGTGACGGCCGCAATCCAGGTGCCTAGGATCTTGGCGGCATGGGCTTTGAAGTCAAGTAGGCCCATGCCACCATGATGATGAGGGCCAAACATGACCTCTAGCCGTACTGGTGGAGGGCGGCCTGACTAAAGCCAACCTTGTAGCAAAGCATACAGGGATTTGAAGAAGCTTGGGGAGAAGGGGATGGCGTGGGCTCCAAACCAGACTTTGGATAGGAGCATAGAGTTGGCAAGAACAACCCTGCCAGTGAGGGTAGTAGGGTGGGCTCTGAGAGAGGCGATTCGCTTCGTCACGTTGTCCAGTATATGGTACTCCATTACTGCTGACGCATATCCGCCTGCCTCCATCCACACGCCCAGATGGCGCACCGGTCCAATGGTAGGACGTGGCATGAAGGGGAGCACCAGTGGTGTGGTGTGTGTTGAGTTAGTAAGACGGGGACGTGGGCGAGCAGATGGGCCAGGTTGGGAACTAATTGCTGGGGCCCAGCAGTTCTGAAACTGACCAAGGAGGATGATTTCAGTTTTGAAGGCGTTCAGTGTCGCGTTGCTTACCAGGGAATATTCCTGGATGAGGGCTTCAAGTGCGCGTGCATCTTTGTTATTAGACACCCTCACCACGCAGTCATCTGCAAATGCCATCATCTTGACTGGGGTTTGGCCTGGCACATGGACCCCAGTGAGTTGGGCATTCACATTTCGCAGTAGTGGGTCAAGGCTGAAGTTGTATAAGAGTGGGCTCAGGGGGTCCCCTTGTCGCAGGCCCCTTTGAGGATGGACTACTTCCGTTAGGAAACCTGGGCCGCGCACAGCCATTGTTGCAGATTCCGTGAGCAGCATCACCCAGTTAATGAAGCGGGGAGGTAGGCGGAATTGTTGGAGGCAGGCCCTAAGGTATTCCCAGTTTACTCTATAATAGGCCTTTTGTTGGTCCAAGAATACAAGTGCCCCATAGGCTGTGGACTGACACACATTAGCCACAGAGTGCACGTTATCCCAAATTGACCTTCTGGGGATGAAACTGAATTGTTCTGGAGAGATGGTGGCAGATGCTACAGTCCCTAAATGGTTAGCCATGATTTTTGTTAAAATTTTGGTGTCTGTGTTTGTTAGAGAAATGGGGCGCCAGTTGGCTAAGTCTAGCTTATCCCCTTTCTTGAAGAGTGTGACTGTAAAAGCCTCATGTCCTCCTGGTAGGAGGCGCATTTCCAACAGGCTTTGGTTGAGTGAGGCTAGCAGCAATGGGGATATATATTTGAAATATTTTTTGTAGAACTCATATGGAATGCCATCTGGGCCTGGGCATTTTTGGTTTGGTGCACCGCGAATGGTAGTCCATAATTTGTTTGGAGTAATTAAATTCATTATTTCTGGGTATCAGAAAATGGTGCGGATATGAGCTCTGTCGAGAAATTCCGCCATTTTGGCCGGCTGAATTGGTTTTGCTCGGTATAACTTGGAGTAATATCTTTGCATTTTGATTGCCACTTCAGCCAGTGTGTCCACGATAGAATTATCTGATCTTCGCACCTATGTGCAGGCCACACTCTGGCGTGGTGCAAAATTTTTTTGAAGAAGTATGCGGTGCACTTGTCGCCTTTAGTGATGTGTGTGGCCATTTACTGGACACAAACCCAATGTTTGTGTTGCCTTTCAAGTGCGTTGAGGTGGGCTGCTGCCTCCGCCCACTTCTGGCCCCATGCAGGGCTATATCCTGAGGCTGGAATGTTGGACTCCAAGTGGGCCAATTCCGCCAGTGCACACAATATAACTGCTGATGTGGCTCATGAGCGTCTGGATGAGAGATGGTGATAGTGGTGGATGGTGTCTTTTTTGAAAGTTGCCCATGTGGAAATGGGGTCTGCGCAAAACAGTGCAACAAACAATTTTGCCAAAGTTGCCTCTTCCACCCACATGGAAAATCCTGGCGACGCAAGCTCTGGGGGGTGGATTTTGCACCAATGTGGGGCCTTTGCAACTGTGATGGGTAAGTGGTATGTTATTGAGACCAGTCAGTGGTCAGAGAATTCCATTTTCATTGTTTTGAAGTGGGAGATGTGGGGTTGGAATTTCGCCGGTGCTAGAATAAGGTCAATGCGGGCCATGGACCTTAATTGGTCGTTGTGGATGTGGGGATGTGTCATGTTTTTGAGCAGTGGGGCATGTCGCGGCAGCGCATCCATTAACCCAAGGGTGGCTTTTAGAACGCGTAGTTCTACGTGACCCTGTGGGGCGTGGGGTGAGGGTGGCCACCGGTCCATTGGTGAGGTTAGCCAACAGTTCATGTCACCAATTAGGAAAGAATCAGGGGGTAGTGGGAGGGATTTGACTGACGAGAAAAATTCCCAACGCTCTTGTGCACTGTTTGGGGCGTAAATGTTGATGATTGTGTGTGCAACATCAGCCTATGAGAAGGTGACAACGAGCACTCGGTCATTTAGGAATGTTTCTGAAGATGTAAATTTGAAAAAATTGTTTTTCTGAATTAGCACCCCACAGTGCTTTGACCAAAAGGATAGGGATGGTAGGAGCATTGTTTTCCAAGCATCCTCAGAACCTCGTGGACAGTGGGTTTCCTGGATGGCCAGGATATCCATGGGTAAATTATTTTGTAAAAAACTCAGTTTCCTAGCCCAGGATGGGGAGGCCTTGAGTCCGGCAATATTCAGCGTCCCTAGAGTGAAGGTTTCCCCCATCACACCTTAGGTGCGAGGATGTGGGCCCCCTGGCCCACCAGCCTCTTCCAGGTCCCCACGGGCTTTCACAGCAGCATGGGTATTAGCAGCAACGCTATTGGGGTTTTTGTTAATTTTTGCGGAAAGAGTCACGTTGGCTTTAGCCTTCGCTTTTTGTTTTCCCAACTCGGACGAATTTTTTGCGGTGCGGATAAGTTTGGTGCACCATCGAGTGGGGCAAAAATTTTTTTTTCGGTTGGGATAGGTCCCAAGTCAGTTTCAACTGGGGCTTGGGTGCAGCGATTGGGTGAGATCAAATCTCCCATCAGATCCTCGGATTGAGTGGCCCATTCAGCTTGGGCCTCCCAATCTGACTGGGTGATGGATTCCTGAGTTGCTTCCGCCGCGAAGGTCTCCATGTCCTCCTGGCGTTGTGAGTGTGGGATGGTGGTGGTGACCTTGGCCACTTCCTTGGCCGCGGTCCCATGGGCCTGCTTGGCCTTCTTCCACTCCTGCGGGGAGATGGGCTTTACCAATAGGTAGCAGCCTTGTGCTCCTCATGGGAAAGCCTCTTTGGTGCTTGCAGTTGGTTCATAGTGCGCCTCTCCACTGGCCATGGCCGCTGAGGGGTGCTCTTGGAATGTAACGCCCTCTTTAATGGGGCACGCGTGTGCCTTATGGCTGAACGCGTCACAGTGGGTGCAAATGGGGGGCGCGCTGTCCACAGTTACCCAGAATGGATGGGTGGTGTGCCCTGCGATGTCAATAAAGGTGGAGTGCAGGATCTGGGTTAGGTCCTTCGCGATCTCCTCAGTTGGGGTCAGAACTGCGATGGCTTTGCCAGTGCACAGGTGTGGCATCAGCGTGAAACGTTGCATTTCGAAAGATTGTATTTCGCCATATATGGCGAGACCATCTTTCAGGTGTTGCTCCAAAATGTCACGTTTTACTGTAAGAGGCAAAAAGTCAAACGTGAGGAAAATTTGGTTTGATTTTGTCCATCTGGTGCATTTAGATTTGATGACCCGTTGCCCTTCGGGGAGGTCAACCACTATGCGCACTGCTGCAGCTTCGTCTGCTGCTATTTTGCTTTCAAAACCTAGGTCCAGCCAACCATGCGACATGGAGTGAGGTGCAATGTACACCGCGGTCAGGAAAATTTTGTGTACATCTTCACAAAATTTTTCCCATAGGGCTGTTTTTTGGATGTCCAGATACACATGGACTCCGAATTCCACTGATGAAAGTGGCTGGGAATGTGGCGTGTTGATGTACTGGTTGCATCGTGCTTGCCACACGAGTATCTCCGGGGAAATTGTGACCGCCGGTTTTTTTAGATTTTTTTCTATTCTGCCAGATTCTCTGGGGCGTTTTCGAACGTTAGAGGCCGCAGGCCTTCCGCCTGCTCCTCTTGCCTTGCTTGCCCAACTGCTCCCAGACATGGGCACAGACTAATCCCCTCTATGAGATTATCAAACTAGATTTAGTCTTGAATTGAATGGGTTGCAAAAGTGTTTGCAACGAGAAAGAAAAGTTACTTTATATCATTTAACTAATTAATATAGAAGCTATTAATTAGCATCTGTTACCACACTGGTGTCACAAGTCAGGCTTTTCTTGTATCAAACATTACTCTTGTTTTTTTTGTAAAATTGAGCAAATTGGTAATCAATACTGAAAAGTGTAAATTTAGGTAAAAATGTTCAAGCTTGATCACTGACAAACTTGATTTTAAACACTACTAGTTGGGGACAATCCCCAAGAACTCAGAATTTGATAAATTTAGTACTGAAGTCATTCCCCAGCAAAAAAATAACAACTGAAACTCCATCTTTTTAACAAAATTAGATTAAACTGAGTATAGTCCCCAAAGGTATCATACCGCGCAAAGCTGCCCTGATTAAAGAATTGCTGGCTACAACATTCCAGAAACTTCCAGAACAAACTGCAGGGACAGATCCCTTAGTAAATTAGTAACCATCCCTACCAGTTTCCTTCCATAAGAAACTAAAATGAGCTCCACTTCATCCTTTAAAGTGGTATATGATTTTTTTTCCCATCCCTTACATTCCTCAGTTTATCTTTCTCTAAGGTAACTCAAAAAAGCTTTACTGCTTTTAATTTCTTTCAATATCTCTTGGCTACTCTCCTGTCATAAACCAATCTAGCGTGGCCTCCAAACTTACTGAAGCTGATCTCCAACAGGAGCCCTGGCAACTGATTTTCCTCCTATTCTGTTTTGGTCTGTTCTTAGCCAGCCACACCTTCTACCACCTAGGGAATTATGTGCGGTTACACCAATATCTGGTGCTTGTACTACTGTTACTTAAGCATGTGTGTGGGCATGCCTTCCCAATAGTATTGCCTTGCACTCCATGGATGCCAACTGTGACATTAAAAGAACCTCTTTCAACTTTGTCTCCATCTTCAATAACATGCTGCAAACCCCTGAATCTGCAAGCCTTCCTGTCTGGTAAACTAAAACCAGCGCTTTGGTGACAGATGTGCTATTCTTCCTTTTTGTGTTACTGAAAGTTCGCCGCTTCTTTACCAACACTGTTTGCCACTCCCACGTTATTAACCTCATCCTACATGAATTCCTTCTTGTTTTTCTTTGGTCCCTTCAAAGACTGAACATGTCTGCAACGCCTTGGAATGACTTTGAGCACAAACCTGCTTCTAACAGGCTTTAGGAGTATCCCAGCCCCTTCATGAGCAGTTTGATGCATTCACCTCCTCCATGCCTGCTACATGTCTACCGGTAGGTGAACCTTCTTGTGTAAGACCTGGCTTATCCTCCATTTTTAGAAGAACATTGATCTGGTACATCGTGTTGTTGCATCTGAGGTGTCACAGCTAGTGACATATTTCCTGGAATTAACCGCCATTCTAAAGCCAAGTCTAACAAGCCCTTGGGGCAGAGACCAGAACCCCTAAGGGTCACTGATGACCTATCTAAGGTCATTGACAAAAAATGGGTTTTTGGCTTTGCCAGCCAGGGCTGAGGAAAACGGCTTATTTGAGGCAAAAACCCAGGCGGGAATTGATCTTAACACTCAGAAAATCACAAGATATGAGGTTATGAAATCTGGCCAAATTCAAATTTTTTGATTTTGTTGTAGAACAACGAATTTATAGCTCATTTTAGATTCAAAAAAACACTGGAATCTTCGTGAAGCAGCCCCCTATAAATTAAGTCCCAAGATGAGAAAGGCTTTGCTTTTCTCAGATATTCTGATCACCCTAATAAAGTATAGAAATTTTGTGCCAGTTTCCTGTATATTTTTTGTTTTCTTCAACAAAAATACCTCTCGAAGTTCTGTGATGGCTGGAGTTCATTTCCGCTCTGGTTTGCACCCACTTCTGTATGTGAACCCCCCACCCACTCCGCCACCTATTCCACCAGCTCCTCCTAATCCTATTTTTCTGGCCTTTGCCTTGGATTTTACGCTACCCTTCCAAGCTCCCAGGGCCTCTTGTCCTGATGGTTGTGGCTAGTTTGGTGTGCGTTTTGCTCCAAAGGTTTATATGGAAACACAATACTGACCGTTTAGGACGTCTTTTCATTTTGTTGGGTCACTTGGCCTTGTTGTATCACCTTTGGCCTGTGTCTTTCACTTCAGCGACTTCCTGCGCTCCAGTTTCCATGAAATTATCTGAGAAAAGCCTGGATTTTTATGTGAGTTTCTTCTACTTTTGGGTGGCTAGAGTTAGCCCAATCCTTTCAGAGTTGTCACCCATTAAAGCGGTCCACTGGGCTGGTACTTTTGTATCCATTTTGGCCTTTGTTGTTACCTTCTTAAAAGGGTGTGCTGAGGGTGTTGCACGGCTCCCCTCACCCAAGAAACTCATAGAGTGTGCAGTACCAGCCACTACCATTCACACTCTCCACTATTCACGTGATTCCAAATTTAAAAATGAAATCTTCAACATGTTGTCCAGCCTTAGGGCCCGCCAGAAGTCTCAAGGCAAGGACTTAGATGACATCCTCTTTCTCCAGTTGCTGCTCCATGAGATTTCAGAGGGAGCTCACCAATGGTTACTCTCCATGGGTGAGAATAATAGATCCCTCCTGGAAACTCTCCTAGCATTGGAAACCTTTGTCAAGCCATATGAGTTCCCTGCTAGCTTTGAGGACTATAACTCCTTTGTACACTTGTCCCAAGGAGGCCTCACTATGTATTAATACTTGCGCCTGTTTCAAGAGAAATCATAAAGGTTTGAATCTCTTGAACAGTTGAAAATGGCCCTTATCCACAAGTCCCTAAATAATGCTGGTGCTTCCCTTGGCATATGGGATAACCCTACCCCCTCCTTATCTGAGACGTGCTCCATTCTTGCATCTCAGTTGTCTAACAGCCTCTGTGACACTAAGCCTAATTGTACCGCTGAACTTCATATCCTAGAACTTGACAACTCCATCACTTTGGGGCACCAACATGTTTCTGATCCAGTGGTGACATATCCAGCTGACACACTGGCCGTTATGGACACTTTCAACCTGATTCTAGAATGCCCTACTTACATACTCTCCCAGTACCACTTGGAACCAGCAGTGAGCTCACTGGAAGGTGAGACTGAAACCTCCATCATAAGTAGGGGGCCTCTCACTACTGGACCTGCACCGCTGCGCTCCATGGAGTACCCCTCATTTTTGTCCTCAAAAGTAGAGGGGGTTAGTAATTCTAACCCATTTGATTCAGAGCATTCACTTCCTTTAGGCCACAAACCTGCTGTTGCTGTTTTGGAACCTATGTCTTCTGTCCAACCTGTTATCCCAGTTGGATCAGTTGAACAACTCTTTCCTATCACTCCAGAGTCACATCTTGCGGCAGACTCCATCCAGAAATGAGTAGAGATCCATGAGAGGATGATTGAATAAGAGCTAACTGTGGCTGACCCCACCAAAAGCTTGGCTGTCCTGACTGGTGTAGTATCGTGTGATAAAGATCTTCCTCCCACCATACATAGACCATTAAGCTATCCCACACCATTTAAGTCCCATGGACAACTTTATGGCAATGTGTAGTCATATGGTGTAAATTTTCAGGGGATAATCCACACTATACGCCGCCCTCTGGGCTTGAAGCCATCCTGTACTCCCTTGGCTCTGAGGGAAATAAACCCTCCTCTGCTTACTTCTTGTTCATGACTACTTTTATTCTGTAGGGAAGAGCTTTTAAGCACTCACTTTGGTGGAGACTGGTGAAACTAAAAACTTCATCCTCCAAGAGGTGGCAGAGGCCCTGGAGCTGCCCCTGAGAGTTAGTCAGTTTGTGAAGGGTGGAGTATCTCAAATCATATCAAGTTATCGCGTTTTAACACCTGTTCCTTTCATTTCAGGCGATTTTTACTTTGTTGAGAGCTTCTCCTCGATAAAGAACCTCCTATACCCTGATATTTTGGGAGTTGGCTGGTGGCGCCGATTTGACATCACCACTAACCTCCTGGACTCTACCATGCCTGCACAATTTCCTGGTGGAGTCATGATTACCATCCCTTGCTTAGATGAGAGCGCCACGGTGCTCCCCAGAAGGTGGGGCCCCTATCCTAATATAGGCCTAGCCTCTATTCAACCTACTGATGCCCTGACCCCAACACTCACTCTGCCAGAATACATCCGTGGATATGCTGATCTGTTTGATACCACAAAGGCCCGCCCACTCCTTGAGCACACCAAGTTTGACTTTGAGTTTAAGTTGACTGTGGACCTCGTCAAGATATTCTCTCCAAGTTATCCCTTGTACCTGAGGGAGGAGGCAGCCTTGGACACTTGAGTATATGACATGCTCTCTAAGGGACAAATCTTTAAGAAATCCTCATCAGTGTGCTCCCCCTCTTGTTTGTAAAGAAGTATGATGGCTCACTTCATCCCTGCGTTGATTATGGCAATCTGAACAACGTAACAGTGCCTGACCCCCATCTGCTCCCTCTGGAGCAACAGATTGCCCGCTATGTGGAGAAGGCTAGGGTGTTCAGAAAGCTTGACTGTCTCAACGCTTTCAACCAGATCCGCATTAAAGAAGGCCAGGAGTTGTTGACTGATACCCATACTTGGAAAGGTATCTACCAGTTCAGGGTTATGCTTTTTGGTTCTAAGAACGCTCCCGCCTGCTTCCAGAGGCTCATTGATTCTGTCTTGGGAGACCTTTTGGGTACTTGCGTGATTGCATACATGGACGACATACTGGTCTCTTCCCCTAGATGCAGAATCTCATGCCCGCCACCTTATATCAGTCATGGAGAGACCTTCACAGGAAACCTTACAATTAAGGCTAGCTAGTGTGAGTTCTTCCAACCCAAGGTTGAGTTCTTAGGAAGCATTATCTTCTCCCATGTCACATGATTGCCCCAGATAAGGAAGCAGCTATCCGCAATTGGGTTACCCACTCATCTCTCATGGAGTTACGCAGATTCCTTGGGACATGTAACTTCCTCAAGAAGTTCATCCCCAAGCTCTCAGAAGTTGCCGCCCCTCTCTACACTGCTTCAGGGAAGAAGATTTTCAGTTGTAACAATGAATGCAATGTTGCATTCCACGCCGTCAAGTCCATACTATTGTCCAGCCCGATGTTGGTACATGCAGACCCAAGACACCCCTTTATTGTCGCCACTGACGCTTCTAAATTTGCGGTGGGAGCTGCTCAGCTGCAAGTGGGGTAGGATGGAGTGGAACGGCCTGTTGCTTACTTTTATATGAAATGACCCTGGCGCAGCTCAACTATGCAATTTATGAAAAGGAACTCCTTGCAGTTGTTGAGGCAGTACAACACTGGCGCCACCATTTGCATGAGTCTAAATGTCCATTTTATGTTCACAATGACCACAAGGCATTAATGTACTACTGTGCCCCCCAGAAGCTATCCCCTCGCCACTCCCAGTGGTTAGAAATCCTGTCAGTGTTTGACTTCCAATATGATTTTTAAGGGCACTCAGAACATGTTACCTGATGCTCTATCACGGAACTCTTCCCTAGCACCTGAACCAGAACTAGTTGATTCCCACAATGCATAGGTGTTGATTAAGCCTGAACAGGTGAAGGAGAGCCCACTGACCAACCCCCGCTCTTCTTATATTGGAACCTTTGGAAGGGGATGCTGAAACCCCTGCCCGTGTTAAATTGTCCCAAACTCTGTCAGCTGACTATGATAAGATTAAGCAGGCCTGCCATAAAAATGGCGAATCCCTGGACAAAGGCTACCAGTTGATGGATGGGGTCATCCTCCATCAAGTCAAGTGGTGGGTACCTCCTGGATCTCTGCGTGAGGAAGTGATTCATGAAGCTCTTGACCCTCCAAATGCTGGCCACCCTGGCAAGGACAAGACGATTGAGCTAGTCGCCGCTCATATAGTTGGAAGGGTATTGCCACAGATGTGGCAAAAATCACAAAGTCCTGCTTGACGTGTGACAGGTCAAAGCTGAGCCACCTGAAGAGTGCTGGATTGCTTGTTCCCCTCCAAGATGCTGAGGGCCCTTGTACATCAGGTTCTGTCGACTTTATTGTGTAGCTTCTCATGTCCCAAAGCTATGATGCAGTAATGGTTGCGGTGGGCCGTTTCATAAAGATGGCCCACTTCATCCCCTGAAACACCATCATTACTTCAGTTGAGACAGCCCGCCTCTTTGTAGATCACATCTTTTGCTTACATGGTATCCGCAAGGAGTTTATCAGTGATCAGGGACCACAATTCATCGCTCAGTTCTGGGAAGCCTTTCTTTCCATTCTCAGCATCTGCCCTTGCCGTTCCAAAGCCTTCCACCCCCAGTCATATGGACAGACGGAGAAGATGAACTAATTTTTGGAGAAATTCTTGCGTAGTTATTCTAATGCTGAACAGAACAATTGGTCCTATTACCCCCAAATGGCGCAATACGCTCATAATAACCTTACCCATATCTACAGGCCTCCCCTTTTTTGCAAACTATGGTTAAAACCCCAGCTTCAACATAAGTTCATGTATTAAGTCCATCGTCGTTGCTTCCAATGAATGCACTAAAGAGCTCAGGGACATACACCAGGCAGTGAAAGACCATCTCATAGATGCTGTGAGGATCTACAAAGCATATGATGATTGAAAGCGCCGTGAAGTACCTGAGTTTAAGCCTGGTGACTTGGTCATGGTCAACGCCAAGAATCTTCACCTAAAGCAACCCTGCCACAAGCTAGGCCCTAAGCGTGTTGAACCCTCCAAAATCCTGAGAAAGTTAGCCCATCAGCTTACCAGGTTGACTTACCCCCTCAATCAAAGTGTTCAGCACCTTACATGAATGCCTCCGGACCCCCTTCAATGGTCCCATGCCACCTCTCCCAGATCCTGTAATAGTGGATGGCGAACCCAAATATGAGATTGATGCTGTTCTTGATACTTGCCTATCCTGACGCCGCCTGCAATACTTGATGTCCTGGAAAGGATATGATGAGACAGAGAACAGCTGGGTATATTATCAGGATATGACCAATGCTCAGGACTTAATTAATGACTTCCACTCTATATTTCCAGATGCCGCAGGTCCTTCCACCCAAGCCTCCTTAGCTACCATGAAGCTACCTACCCCCACAAGAACTTCGCCTTGGCCAATGTCCCCTCAGGTGGTGTAGATCCCCATCCAAGAGCGGAGGGTGATGTCACAGCTAGTGACATATTTCCTGGGATCAACCACCCCTCTATAGCCAAGTCCAACAAGCCCTTGGGGCAAAGAACAGAACCACTAAGGGTCACTGATGACCTTTTTTAAGGTCATTGGCAAAAAATGGGTTTGGCTTTGCCTTCTAGGGCTGAGGAAAATTTCTCATCTGAGGCGAAAAACCAGGTGGAGATCAAACTTAGAACCTAGAAACTTATAAGATATAATGTTATGGAACTTTGCCAAATTCATAAAAATTTTGATTTTGTTGAAGAATGACGAATTTGTGGCTCATATCAGATTTTAATTACCATTTGGAATCCTCATGAATCAACCTCTTATAAATCAAGTCCCAAGCTGAGAAAGGCTTTGCTTTTCTCAGATTCACAAAATCATTTTAATAATGTTTAGAAATTTTGAGCACATTCCCTGTATTTTAGTATTTTCAATAAAAAATACAATTCTACAAAGTTCTGTGATGGCTGGAGTTCATTTTCCGATCTGGTTTGCACCTACTGTTGTACATGAGACCTCCGCCTACTCCGCCACCTATTCCGCTGACTCCACCTCCTTCTATTTTTCTGCCTTTTGCCAAGGTTTTTCGCCACCCTTCCCAGCTCCCAGGGCCTCATGTTCCTGATGGTTGTGACCAGTTTGGTGTGAGTTTTGTTCCATAGATTCATTTGGAAACACAATACTGAACGTTTAGGACTTCTCTTCGTTTTGTTGGGTCACTTGGTCTTGTTGGTATACCTTTGGCCTGGGCCTTTCCCCTCAGCGACCTCCTGAACTCCTGTTTCCCTGACACTGAAACACTTTTAAGCCTGGCTATATGGGTACATGAGGTTGAAGGAACAAAAACTTGTTGAGTCATGGTTCCCAGTCTGGTTTCTGCATGTGGACCCCTTCCTTCACACCTACTCCATAATAGGGGAAGCCCCCTTGGAGTAGGCATCCAACCCTATACACCTGGTGGTACCAGCTGACAATAGGGGTACTCATCTACTCTGGGGTGCCTAAATCTCGCTATATTTCACTTCCCCTTATCCCATTACGTATAGTTTATATTATTATTGTCTGTACCTTGGTCAGCTTGCCTCAGTTAGATAAAAAAACTTTTTGGCAATTAGTGGCTTCTTCCATATTTCTTCATATGCTTAAAGAATTGGCAATACGTACTTGACCAATAACAAAAATTTCTTTAAAATTAAGTTTTTGGGAACCTGATGGTGCGGAGAATGTATTGATGCCAGTATCAATGATGCGACTAGGTTTTTTAGCCACAGATTTTGCATATCCTTAGAGTACTTGTTAGTACTTTTGTATTCCTATCTTTACCAAGTTATCATATAATTCATTTTAGCATTTGTTGAGTGCTCTGTCATTAGCTTTACTGCTCCAAAAGATTTACCTCATTTTGTGAAGTACTGGTCCATTTGGTAATGCTCCTCTCCCCATTTGAGGGAGGGAATATGATACTAAAGTTGTTGAGATTTTAGTTTTACCAACCTTAGTATATCGCCACCAGCCATATTAACGCAATATCCTTTTTTTAGTACTAGATGGTCCCAACCCAAGGGGGGATTCATCGATGTATTAACGCAATATCCTATAGACCTTACTCTTGGCCTTGTCCTGCTATATTCTTCAGCAGATCAACAAAAATTATCCACCATCAGGTATGTAACTAGAAAACTAAAACCCAATTTTAATCATTCATTTAAGTAATTTGTATAATCCCTATTTTTGGTGGATCAAATCTTATCCGCATGCTCAGTTTCTCAAACCAGTTCCATTTTCATCAATTGGAGATTACATAAGCATTTAGCAAATTTATCTTGGGTATCTATAGTCGGCCAATACCCTCAAAATGCTATCAATGTCTAAAAGACCACCATAAGATGTGCCTGACCTTGAACAGACCACCATCAGGTTCCAGAGTGCTTTATCCACAGGCTGCTAGCAGACCATAAAAATATTAGAAGATTTGGGAGCTAGGAAGTAAGCTGAATGACTAAAGGTCAGGGTATCAATTGGGTTGGCATAGCATTGAGGAGTACTTGTGGCGCTGCACATTCACTTAAACACCTTTGATAATGGAGTTCTAAGTTGTAAATACATACTGAGACTATGGAAATTTAGGAATTGATTTTAGTGGCTTATATTTTTATCAAGTTTTACGTCTAATTGGAGGCCGCTGTCTTCACACAGTTGTAATTATTGAAGTGTAAATATACCTGTGCTTATCTTGCCCAGTTTCAGTTATGATTGCAACAAGAGTTATTTTCCATGTTCATGGATGACATTTTTACTAGTTACAACTTGGGTCCCCCTGTAGTGAGCACCACTTTTGGCTTTTTTGTAAGATAAAGCTGGATCATAAAAACTTTGTTTGCTCAGAATATTAAAGTAAGAAATTTTTGAATTTTTTAAGAATGGCACTGAATAGCAGAATGACTATAGAGAGGTTAAGGTTATTACTTTTTGCTTCTGCAGGGTCATATAAGATGGAAACTATCCTGGTTTACAATAATTATCATAACCTTGCAAAGTGACATAATAGAAATTTAAAATCGATAAGGGAAAATGTACAATAAATCTATTGGTTAAAAGTTTTTGATACTCATAGGATGGGTCAGTGCCTTGTTGTAGATAGGGCACCTAGGTCCTCTTTGAAAATCTTAGCTCCTCTTCCAGTAGAAAGGTCAATTCAAGGGTATCTCTTTAAAGTAGCTTTTGGATTGTTGTCTTCCTATTGTCTAGGGCTTCAGGGTTGAAATCCTGGATACCAGGATGGAGTTGCATCAGATGAAGATTCTTGAACCTTTTATCCTTGCCCATTAAGGGCAGGGTCTATAAAACAACAATACATTTTATTCCTAACTAGCTCAGTTTCTGAGGGGATATTCAGATGATTTAATATTGCAATTTCAAAATATTCGAGGTGGGTTGACCTTGGGACAAATATACCACACTGAGAATTTTTCTAGCCAGTACAGGTTTTGAACATAAAACCTGCATTAGGGTGAAAGCAGTTTTACCTGCTAGGCTACCCCCTCCCTTTTAATACTGCAATTTCTAGTATATTCAGAACGTTAATCAATACAAAATCCAATAGATATGACGCAATCATGGTTTTGATGACAGATTTACTGAGTACAGGGAGTTGTTTCCTTGCATAACCAAGATAATGACAAAGGAATGGCGTAAATTTTATCAAATGGTATTTCTATTCATGGGCTCCTTGAGGAAATCATTTTAAACAGAGGTGTTAGTTCATCTCCCATTTCTGAGAACCCCTCTTCAAGGATCCCAAGATTAAACCCTGCCATTTTTCAACATTTATCCCCCAATTAGATGAACAAAGCAAAAGAGTAAATCAAACTTTGGAGTAGTACCTCTGATGCTGCCTCACTAAAGCTCAAGGACGCTGGTCTGATTTCTGAAACTTGCCATGTTCTCACACAACAATCTCACCCACTTGTGCATTGGGATGTCATCTTTTTACGCCATCTATGGCTTCCACTCAAGGGTGATGAAAAGTCATCCTGAGGGCCCAACCCCTACAGCTAATGGCTTGGTGGACAAAGTGAAGGTGAAATTTAAAACATTTAGCCAACTTGGACAGGGTGGGGAATGCCCTGAAAAAGGGAAATCAGATGACACTGCTCAGAGGCCCCTCAAATACCAGACTAGTGACCTTGTCATGATTAATGCCAATTTATGCAGATCCACCCATTGCAGAATGTATAGACCAATCGCCATAAGTCCCTAATAAGTGCACATTAATTAAATGAGATGGCTTACAAATTGAATTCTGAAAGTTTCCCATACATATTGTTGCTACATGTATTGCTAGTCAGAAAATTTGAAGGTTTTATGCCAGAGGAGCCAGAACCATTCCAATCTAGCTATTCAAGGGAGGTGGAATATAAAGTAGAAAAATTTTGGACACCAAGGTGCCTTGAGGAAGATTCTGGTATCTAGTCAAGTGGCCTAGGTAGCCAGTCAAAGAATACTCTTGGCAGATGGATGACAACTTTGCCAACTGCTTCCAGAGGGCGGAGGAGTTCTGTAAACGTAGGGAGATATCTCCTGAAGGGGGTATTGTGACGGTCAAAGTGCTGCTAATCTGTCACATTGCATTGATATTCCCTAGTATGGATATTTAGACCTTACCCAAAGATCCTGAGGGCTTTGAGAATCATAAACCAGATGATTTAGATGCTCAAAGGACAGTTTGTAATTTTCCAGAGTCCTAATAATGTAGAATAATAAGAATTAAATAAGAGTAGAATCAATAAAAGTTGATGAATTAAAATGTGGAAAAGTTTTTGTGACGCATTCAGAATTTAATTGGAATTAAGAATCAGTTTCATAAGAATAAGAAAATTCTACAAGACTCATACCCACTAGGTAGACGCCCAAAACCTGTGAGGTTCACGGCAGCAACCAAACTGTCATCTTTATAACTTGCTCCAACAAACGTCAAAGGCTTTGACTTCACCTTCTAAATAATATAAGTTCAATTAATTCTAAATCAAAATCCAAGCTATTATATAAATACAAGGCCGTTTACTACAATCACAACTTTCTATAATGGACTATACATAGGATTAAGACAGGGCCATTATGGCCTTGTTTGCCCTCTCAATTGGAATGTCCCTGCTACTCTTTGTCATTATCATGATCTTTTATCTTCAGAGCCTCATATCCAGATATAAAAGCAACCAGCGTACTAAGTACCTTCTCTAGCGCACTGTCAATCCTATGGACAATTATGTGTGTACTACTTTTAATCCGCGTTGTGGCCATGTGGGGAGAGCATGTCCATCACAGTGATTGGTAGGTGGCTATGTTTGCATTAGCTGAAAAGTATATAGCCTGATATTATGATACTAGTAGGCTATTTTTAATACTAGATAATAAGAGTTAGTACCTTAGTTTATAAAATCTGTGCTGGAGAGACTTCCAGAGTAATTATTTTTTGAAGAGCCTCAGAGAAAGTTTGATGTATACTAAATGATTACCCTTAATTAATAAAACTTTTTGACTTAATGTGTTTGTTTCAGGGGAGGATACCCCAGTGGTATAGTATAGACCCTCTACCACTGCCTCTCAAGTTTAATCCTGGTTATGGACTTTGGGTAGGGGACAATTTTGACTGTGTTGGTTTTGTGCACCAATGCCTTGAACTGAGATAGCGAATAGCAAAGGTGGTCCATGGAGTTCCTGGACTATCATATGCCACGCATGGAGGTTTTTCAGGTTTTATCCTCCTTTCCCATTTTCTTCACTTCCCTAATCAGTGCGTTATTGTCCCCAGGTCAGCCCACCTCGAATAAAATTTAAAAAAATAATGTGTTTGTTCCAAAGGGACAAAAATCTTTAAATTGCATTACTGTTGTATTATGGTTCCTAACCATGTGCTACTATCTGCCAGTACCTTATTTAAGTGAGCAGTCAGAAAATTTTGTTATTGGTGCTCACTTCAAAGGCACCACTAATTATTAGTTTTGGTATTCTGATTTTAGCTCAATTGGGATGTGCTTAAAAAGTTTGATAGTCAAAACTTAAAGTCATCTAAGATGCAGGAAAGTATATTATTTAATTCAAAAGGTGCATGTCACTGCTTATGTTCTTTCAGCTAGAGTATCCGTTAGGGTAATTACAGTAAGGGAATATCTAAGTCAAGAACCAAAATGAGATATAGAATCAACGACTTAGCTCAATTATGTTATATGATAGAAATTTTGTATGTCACATTTAACATTATAAACCCCAAAAAGAAAAGAATTAATAAAAATAATAGGGAGGGGAGTCTGAGGTATTCTTTCTTGTAACAATCACTTTAATTACTATGATTTGATTTGAACAGCAAATTTGGATAATCACACACAGGAGAGACGGGCGATTTTTTTAATAAAAATAATACAACATGGGTGGCGTTGTGGCAAGCGGTGCACTTAACGGTGAAACTAAGGGCAAGAAACGCCCTGGAGGGGGACCAGGAACCCAATCTGCAAAGAAATCATAAACTCAGACACCATCTGGGTTTATGGTATTCACTGTAAAGCATGCACAATATGTACATTCAGTTCAAACAACCCTTGTCAAAGGTGGAGCATGGGATTAGACTCTTCTTTGGGGATGAGTCACCAACCCTATGGGAGAAGACATGTGAGGCAAAGCCCTCACTTTTCCCTCACGTGGTGTACGTAGCCACCAACAACATGGGCCATGGCTGGATTGATATTGGTTTCGAAACAGCTGATGAAGCCAATGCCGCAGCAAAAGTCTGTGTGGAAATTGCCCTCCCCAAGGGCAAAAAAATTGTGCGCACCGCACACACCAGATGGAACAAAGCAAAAACTTTGTTCATCTTTTTGACTTGCTTCCCACCAACCTTCCTTGTAAGGTAATCGAGGAGGAGCTCCACAAAGGTCTCATGGCCTACAGAGAAATTCAGCAACTCAAAATACAGCAATTTTGCCTGATGCCCAACCTGTGCATGGGCAAAGCTATCGCCATAATCAACCCCTTCCCAGAAGTGGGAAAGGACTTATCCAGAATTCCCTATACAGCATAATTTCACTTTGAAGATGGGGGCCAGTCAGCCGCATTCCAAGTTATTTCAGAACGCGCACCACCCATTTGCAACCACTGTGGCTCACTGGGCCACAAGAAACACGCATGCCCTGTGAAAGAGGGCTTAATGGAAAATGATTATTGTGAGGAAGCAATGGATGAAGATAATGAAAACTTCGCCAAAATAACTGATGGTCACCACCCATTCTACTAGGGAGAAGATGGACTATACTCCATCATGGACCAAGTTACATGCAAAGAATATAAAGCGGCACAAAAAGCCCACAAGTGAGAAGCAGCTGAAGCAACGGCACATGCGGAGTCTTCCATTAACCCCAGACAAATTTGGGAGGATATTTTGGATATTCACTGAGCCAACCAATCAGAACAATATGCCCAGGTCAAAAATTAATCACAGTAAACTGACCAAGTCAAAAAGCGACATCAGTCATGCACATACTGAGGAGCAATGCAACTGCAATTTTGGCGAAAATGAAGTGCACAATTCACCAAAGTCAAACCTCAAAAATATAGAATCCAATCAATAATCTGAGTCAAATCAACACAGGACCTGCGCAGGAAAGGTTGAAGCAAATGCAAAACACTGAAATTCCTGTGAATCATTGGGTCAGATCAAGGGAACCAACAATGGCAGTGAAAGAGTTGGAGTACAGATGCGGAGCATGGCCAGAATGAGCCGCGGTGGGATAGGGCCAGAGGGCCCTTTCAACCGCTCCTGAGGCGCCGCGGGCACCTCAGTGTCAATAGGGATGCTAAACATCATGGGAGCCAGGGCTCATACGTCCCAAGCCAAAAAGTTGGAATTCCTGCAAAAACCTCTTGTAGACATCTTGGTCATCCAAGAAACCCACTGTATACAAGGGGAAGAAGGATCCTGGTCAACCAGGGTCGCACCATCACAATCAGTATGGATGTCTCACTGTGGGGTGATCATCTAAAACAAAAAAAAAAAAATCTCAAATTTGTCTTCACACTTACACGGTTGAGTCCTGGTAGCAACAATCACATGCCAAGAGGAAATAATTTTTGATAGCATGTGTCTATGCAACGTGCACTGCAACTGAAAGAAAACAATTTTTTGAAAACATTCCTACTCTCACCCTCCCACCAGATACCATTATGTTAGGCGATTTCAACTGCTGTGATAACCCCAATACAGATCGATGGCCTAATCCCAGGGGATAACCACCTGGACACAAAAATTCCACACAATGAAGGCATCTCTTGGCCTACAGGATGCCATTCCCCCCAGTTCACCACTCCTTCCCCACATGACGTGGCCCAACATACATGAGGAAGCACTCATATCAATGAGTTGCATTGACCACATCCTCGTCTTGCAACACCTCTGCTCAAGAATCTCCAAATTTACAACAAAAAAGATCATTTTTTCTGACTACCGATTGGTTATGGTGCAGTTAGCGCCAACCCAATCCTACACATAGGTGTCGCCTTGGAGAAAGCTTCACCCAGAAAATATAGAGTTGCCTGAGATATCTGACTGGGTTGAAAACGAGGCTACAAACCTAGAATTCACAGCCCCATTCACTTCAGATCCCATCAGAACATGGGAAAATTTCAAAAAGTATTTTAATCAACAAAACCTGACATATTGCATCACATAAGTACACCGCGGACACGGCCACAATCAAGCGTACCTTGGCGGAACTAGACCACCTGGAGATAAATACTCCAAGATCTGGCTATAACCCCAACTGGGGACGCAAATGGGCAGAAATATTTGCCAGACTTAACAATCTCATCTTCAAACACCAGCACAGAATCAAAGTATCAGACAAAGGTAAGTTCATAAAAGGAAGGTGAAACCTGTTTTACATACTTTTTCTACCAATTCCACCCCCGCAGAAACCAGCCCACGTGCACACAGGTCCACAAGACCAACGGACTCATGTCAACTGACTCTGAGGAGGTCAAGACGGAAGTACACCGTTATTACACAGAATTATATCGCAAAATGCCAACAGATTCACAAAAAAACAAAGAATTTATACAAACTGACGAGATACAAAGTACACCACCAAATTACAACAACTATCCCCAATTACACAGGAGGAGCTTTGGGAGAAAATTCGCGGTGTACCACATAGGAAATTCCCAAGGCCTGATGGGATACCCTGCGAATTTTAAAAAAAATATTTTCAACAAATCGCCCCTCTCCTATTGGTGTCTATGAACCAGTGCTTGTTGGAAACACGCCTACTACCAGGAGGCCATGAATCCTATGTTATAACCTTTTATAAAAATGGTGACACGTTGGACCTGGACAACTGGCGCCCAATTGCACTCTCCAACACTGACACAAAAATTCTAACAAAAATTATAGCAGCCAGATTAGGCGCAATTTCCTCTGACGTCCTATCACCCAACCAGTTTGGGTTTATACCAGGGCGTTCAATATGGAACAACATTCACCCTGTTGCAAACATTTGCCAATCCAAAGCGACTGGTGCCCTAGTCTTCTTGGATCAGGAAAAGGCGTATGACTGAGTTAGCTGGCCATGCCTAAAAGAATGTCTACATGCCTTCAAACTCCCACCAAGATTCATATAATGGTCGATGCTCCTAACAGAATCTGCAACCATGGCTGTATGCAGCCCTGGATTCCTAACAAACAAGATTAAACCACACAGAGGGCTCAAACAAGGGGATCCCCTCAGCCCACTGCTATACAGTTTCAGCTTTGACCCATTCCTCCGAGTAACTGACTCACGTCTCATGGGGATAACCGCACAAGGACAACCAACAGTAAAGATACTGGCTTTGCAGTTGACTGCGTAGCAGGTATAGCAAACAATGAAGATGCCTGACAGCTGGAACGCACTCTAGAGGAATACTCCAAGGTGAGCAATGCATCGCTCAACAAAAGAAAGACAGAAATCATCCTCTTAGGCAAATACACAAACAACTGGGCCACAACATCAGAACCTCATACCAACACACAAAAAAAAACCCAATCATTTTACCCTTTGCAACACCTCCCACCACCACTCCTATCAGACACCTTGGAATTTGGCTAGAATCGGGGGGATATGCTAATGAGACATTGGAAAGTAACCTGTTACAACGGGTATCCAAACGCGTCGCCTCCCTCAAGGGAAGAACCCCAGGATTAACAGGGCGAGTTATAGTTGCTAACTCGCTCATCACACCTATACTATGGTACCCAGCCCACGCGATCACCTTCTCACCTACCTTTATAACTTCAATTTGCACGCTTATCCAGGGCTGGCTGTGGCCCGACTCTCACCCTTCTATATAGATGGAAACACTATTTGGCCCACACTCAAGTGGAGGCATGGGACTAATAGATTTCGAGAGCCACACCAATCACATCCTAGGTACCTGGATAAAGGAAGTCCTTTCTCCAGACCTCCCGCAACAACATTGGTCCAGAGCAGCAAGGACTAACTTTGCACAGGCGCTCAAATTAGTGAACCCACATAGACCACCCAGACTAATTACATACCTTGCCAAACACCCTACTGCAACGGGTCCACATGGAACCTCCCCTAATTTTAAACATATCCTCCAAACTATATGCTGTATGGGATGGACCATAGAGAACATGGGTACTATACAGGGAAGGGGACGACCCAGCCCCCAATTCAAATTAAGAAACCCAGAAAACCACCTCCAGAGAGATATACTCGCAATAACCCCAAACATAGCTAGGATAGAATACCTAGATATGTTGGACATTCCCTATGACTTAACCACACAGAAGGCAGTGTGGAGAATGACGCACCACCCACTCCTAAAGCTGAGGGTAAGAGCCAACGCCTGGCGCTGTCTGAGAGGGACCTATAGGAGGGTGGACCGCTCCAACTCCCTCCACGAAACATGTGCAGTATGTGGAGGGGAGGGATCCCTACATCACCACCTAGAAACATGTCCCCCAACCAAAGCTATATGGCAGGAATTCGCACGCCTGCTTAAGATCCAAAAAAAAAATTCTCGATATCTAAGAGCATCTTCGCACTCCAGATCAAATCACCAATCCCATCTATCCTCCGCTCCCTGATAATACCCATTGCAATGTGGAAAATCCACACAATTGCATTAGATGAGTTCAAGGGCATGGTCCCAACCATTCATGGGGTTATTAACAGATTCCATGTTCACTTACTGGAGCACTTCCAAGCCTGGCTCTATGGATATATGAGACCAAAGCAAAAAGCGCTCATAGAATCATGGTTCCTACTCTGGTTCCTCCACACAGACCCTTTCCTTCACACCTGCTCCATAGCAGGAAAACCCTCTCGGAGTAGTGCACCAACCCCCTCCATACCTGACAGTCCCGCTGGCAACAGGGGTAACTTGAGTACCCTGGGGTGCCCAGTTTTATATTTGTTGGTTATTTCCTTAGTTTTACATATGTTCAGTAATGTCCATCCCCTGGTCGGCTTACCTCAGTTAAATAAAAATGAGAGGGGATTCTGAAAGGGAGGCTCTTGGTCAGGTGATGCATTATGGATTTTATATTGTCTTTGTATCATTTTTTGATAAGGAAAATGTATTTTGATTGTAAAAGTTGGATGAGACTTGATATCACTTAGGGTGATTGTTTGACAGAATCTTGATCCTTACCCCTTTGTGGGTTCATCTTCATTTAATGCATTATGTGCCACCTTGGGTAAGATTTTCCTGATCTTCTGATGATCCTTTAATTTGATAGGCAATTCAACATAGGGGATTTTAGGCTCAAATTAAGCAAACGGACTTTTCCTAGTATCAGTTTGAGATATGCTAACTACTAATTTTTCCAAGAAATTAGTCAAGGAAGTTTCTTTAATCCCTTTGTGGGTCTAGGTGTTAATTCTGTCATTGGATCCAATTGGTCAATATCATTTCCATCATGTCCAGTATTTGGATATTTGACATCATCCCTATAAGAATATTGGCAAGGGAGTAGTGTTGTAAGAATCAGCTATGAACGAAGTTGATAGTTACACAAGTTTCTAAAGACTTAATTGAGTTTTTGTCTCTGCATTTGTAAGTTATAGCATATATCCCAGACCAGGTAATCTATTTTCCTCCTCAGGGTGCTATAAAAATTGTGATAATACAAGACTAAGTGTGAAATACCAAAAGGTGGGTAAAGGTTGGCATGATGCATGTGCTGCTTGAGATTCTCTTTTGTAACCGTCTTGGCTAAATTTGTCATCACCTCTGATTGTAGATGTATGATTTTCTGGGCTAATCTTCTTAGTGCTTTCTCAGGGTTTTCTGGTACTGTCACTGGTAACTTCTTAAAATAACAGATCTGGAATTCCAGGTTCTCTTCCATATAATGCCTTGAAGGATGACATTTTGATGATATAATGGAGAATTTTGTCATGTATGCCATCAATGCACTTGGGTATGTTGGTCCAAGTGTAATGGACCAGTAGTTGTTATAATTCTTATATCAAAACTAATGTTCCATTTGCTCTATCTACATTCCAATTATTTGACGGGTTATATAGTGCTGAAAGTAATTGTTGCGTTCCCATGCTCATGTATATGATCTCACAACATTTAAAGTAAGGTTTTTTATATTGTCACATAGCAGAACCTGCGGGCAGCCATGCCTAGTAAATATAAGTTTGGTATAAAAAGTTAGTAGTAGCATTGCCAGTCTTCATGGGAATGGTAATTACTTTGACTTAATTTGAAGTATGTCAATCTCAGTAAGTATTATTAGGATCTCTGGACACTTAGGTGCTCACATGGCACAGGCTCAGAATCCAAACAGAGTGACAGTTGCGGGATTCTCAGTCCCTCGCCCTGCCCAAGAGAAAGGGGCCAAAGTTACCCTAAAGATTACCAACATTGGCCCTTGTTTCAGAAGGGATTTTATATAATAAAATTATAATAGTTATGATATGGTAAAACGTAAGGTTTATTATGAAAGACTCACATTAGTTAAAGTGCTAAGGCTGAATATATGAGATGAGATAATTCATGATATCAAGGTAAAATATGCTAAGAAATAAAAATTACTTTCCCAATGAAACTTTTGTAATCAATTGCCAATATACTAAACTTTTTCTCTCTAGTTGAAATCACTAATTGCAAAAAAATCAATTCAAGCCAAGGTAAGTTTGTGTAAAGACCATGGGGTTTTCACTGGTGCACAGAATCGCTTAACTAATGACTCTGGGATTAAATACAAATTTGCTAATTGTATGAAATCAATTAGCCTAGTCAAGTTTGGATAATTGGGTAGCTTTGGCCCTACTCTGGCAATATAAAGGTTCAAGTGACTTCAGCCTCACTCTGGTGTTGACACTTAGACAGGAAGTACTTTTTCACAACTTCACTTTGAAGTAAACAATCAACAATTGAAAACAATAAAATATTCACAGTACTAAGGTCTTTATTAATATTAAAGTGAGGGAATATTTATAGGGCAAATTGGTGAAGGACATGTGTTAGGGGTATTTGTGGTAACCATAATATTCTCAGCATGCCTAGTCAATGAAAAAGGATATCCATAATGGTCTCAGCACGCCTAGCTAACGAAAAGGGATATCTATGATGGTCTCAGCATGCCTAGCCAACAGAAAAGAGATATTGATTCAATTTTGGGAAATATTCCAACTGATATTCATGAGGAATAGTGTATTTAAATTGCCATTCATATCAGCCCACATGTCAGCTACCAAACCTGATGATTTCCCATGAGTAATTACCCATTTTGAGCCAATTCACTCATATCCACGTTGTTGGCAACAATCCCTGACAAAATAGGAATTATAATTCTCATCAGATTCTATCATCTGTGAATTATAGTTAAACATTTAATTGGTGATTATTGCCAAAGAGATGGCATAATTAATCAACATCTCAAATCTTAATCAATAAGTTAAATTAAATAAATGAACCAATTATTTTAAAATTAATTGAAGCTTAAATAATTTGTAAGCTGGATAATGTGTCATATAAATTCCCACACATCCCCCTGCTTGACCAGATTATCAGCTAAAAATGTCCTCCCCAATACTTCATACTATGAGCAAATCCAGCCAATCTATCTGAAATGGATGCCATCTTTTTTGAGCAACATCACACACCACCCAAAGAGGTATCCTTTCCCTTCCTGCCAGGTCTAATGCCCTGAGTCAACTTGATTCAGTTATCTCATCTGCTCTCCCTGCAATGGTGCTTATTTGCAGAATCCACCTCAGGTTCAAAGAACTTGGTATTGGCTTGCTCTATCCCTTGCAAGTATCTGATCTCAGATCAACTTTGGCGACCTCTTTCACAACATCATCATTCAACCTCCCTCCCCCAGAGGCGTCAAAGAAGAGCTCATGATTTGCAACCCAAGGCATAAAAAAATTAATTAATTTCTTTTTTCTTTTTTTATTAGCACTAGGTGGTCCCAAAAAATATTTGAGGTGGGTTAACCTTGGGACAAATATACCACACCAAGAATTTTTCTAGCCAGTAAAGGTTTTGAACTCGAAACCTGCACTAGGATGGAAGCAGCTTTACCTGCCAGGCTACCACCCTTTCTTTTTCTTTTTATAAAAATATAATAAAACTTTCTTAACACATATATTTATTAACCTTTTTTTAATGAATATTTTTTCAACATATATATTTTTTTATTTATTTGGGGAAGGTCAACCAGGGAACAAGCACTTCTGATATAGTGAGAAATCTAATGAAATTTGTCAATTAAAGACACCCCAGAGGGTTCAAGGCCCCTCTTGTTGTCTCCAGGATCACCAAGATTAGGACGGTAGGGAAGGGGAGTTATGCTGGCTTATTATTGGATGCAGCATGTTTGAAGGAAAGGATCAACCTTTAGGAACCATATGGGGAACCATGTGTTGATTGTCCTTCTGTTATGAGGGGCCATATGTCCAAACAGCCATGCTTGAAAATGTCCCAATATATGGCTGTGGAAGCGATGAATGGCTTCTTGGATTGTTGGCGCTGCTCCTGTGAACGATTCCAGTACCATTGTATGTATCATCCATAGTGCTATTGCTACTATTAGCGCCCTGAGAAATGGGTGGATAGGAGAGTCCATGTTTATAGCGAACATGTTCCTTGCTAGGCTGAATGGATGTCCGTTTTCTTGGCGGAAAAGGCGCATGGCCTCTTTCCATACAGCCACTGATGTTGGGCATTGTTTTAAACGGTGGGCTAGGCTTCCATACTGACCACATATTGCACATGAGGTATGATTGGCATTTGACCGTTCAGCTGTTTGGTATACTCTCCTCATACACCTCCATACATGTGCTCTTATTCTGGGTTGGAGTAGAGGGTGATTTGTGTATCTCCATACTCTTCTTTGGGTCTCCAGGTTGTAGGGTATGTCCATATGGCCCAAGTAATCTAACCTGGCTATGGTATTTGGGCTTTTGCTTATTATATTGTCTGTGAATATTTGATCATTGATCTCTTGTATGTGAGTTAGCTTTGGGCGTCCTCAGTGACTGGTTTGATCATTTATGTGAATATGCCATGTCGCTCTTCTCATGGCTAGGAGTATTTGTTTGAAGTGTGCAGGAGTGCCATGTGGTCCTGCCGCTGTGGGATGGGTTGCCAGATATTTGATTAATGTGTCTGGGTGGTCTGGGCTTCTTAATTGTAGTGCACGTGTGAAGTTATATCTTGCTGTTCTGGCCCAGTGTGTATCTGGAAGATCTGGGCTAGTCACCTGAGCTATCCAGGATCCCAGTATATGGGTTGCTTGCTCTACGTAATTAATAAGCCCCATACCTCCATTCCTTCTAGAGCCAAATAGGGTCTCAAGGTGTAAAGGGGGGTTGTGGTTAGACCATAGCCATCCTTGTAATAGGGCGTGGACTGTGTTGAAGAAGGATGGTGAGAAAGCGATTTCATGGGCCGTGAACCATATTATTGATAGAATCATTGAGTTGGCTACCGTGACCCTTCCTGTTAGACCTGTTTGGTGTCCATGTAAGGAGGCAATGCGATTTGTTATTTTGTCTAATAATTGACTTTCCATCATGGAGTTAGCGTAACCTCCTGCTTCCAACCATAATCCTGAGTGACGAACAGGACCAGCTGTTGGCTTGGTGATGAATGGAATTTTCAGTGAGGTCTTTGCTAATTTTCGCCTCCTATGTCTGGTCAGGAGTCTTGATGTTGTACTAGCTTGTTGGCCCTGTGTAGATGGAATCCACTGGGTCTGATATTTTCCAAGGAGTATAATTTCCGTTTTCTCAGTGTTAGGTGATGCGTTACTTATGGCTGAATAGTCTTGTATTGTCTTCTCAATTCTGTAGGCATCTTGATTGTTAGATATGCCCACCAAACAAATCATCAGCGAAGGCCATCATTTTGAATGGTGGTTGGCCCTTGACGTTGATTCCTTTGAGTAGTGTGTTTGTATTTTGTATTAGGGGGTCTAGGCTAAAGTTGTAAAGTAGAGGGCTTAAGGGGTATCCTTGTTTTAGTCCTCTCTGTGGGATAACTGGGTTGGTTAAGAAGCCTGCTCCCCGCACAGCCATGGTTGCAGACTCTGTAAACAACATTACCCAGTTTATGAATCAATTTGGAAGATTGACTTTTGAAGGCAGGCTCTAAGATAGGTCCAGTTCACCCTGTTGTATGCCTTTTGTTGGTCTAAAAAGACAAGTGCTCCAGAGGTTTTGGACTGGAAGACATTTGCAACTGTGTGGATGTTATCCCATATGGATCATCTTGGGACAAATCCATATTGTGATGGGAATATCGCATCAGTTGCAATTTCTCTTAGTTCTTTGGCCATAATTTTTGTGAAAATTTTTGTATCTGTGTTGGTTAGGGAAATTGGGCGCCAGTTGGATAAGTCTAATATATCTCTTTTCTTGAATAAAGTGACCATGTAAGCTTCTTTGCCTCCAGGTAGGAGGCATGTTTCCATAATACACTTGTTCATTGAAGCTAGAAGAATGTTAGAGATGTTAGTAAAATAATTTTTATAAAATTCATAGGGAATCCCATCAGGTCCAGGGCATTTCCCTCTTGGTGCACCGCTTATTACTTCCCATAATTCCTTGCGCAATATTAGGTTAATTAAAATTGTTATTTCAAACCGCGGTGTCAATATGTGCGCTTCTAAGTAATTTTTCGATTTTTTCTGTTTTGACCAGTTCAGATTTATAAAATTTCATATAAAACCTGTACTACTCAGTCACTACTTCTTCAGGTGTTTCTGCTATGGATTTTTTTGGTCGATGGACCTGTGTACAAGCTATCATATTTTTCCTGGCGTGGAATTGATGGGAAAAGTAGCTCAAGCAAGTTTCTCCATCTCTTATGTTTTTGCCTTTATATTGGACACCAACTCAGTGTTGGTGTTCGCAGATTAGGGTGTTTAGCTGAGCAGAAACCTCTTCCCATTTGCAACCCCATCCATGGCTGTATCCCGTTCTTGGCATGTTGTTTTCTAGATGGTCAATTTCAGCCAATGTGTGTTTGATAATGGCTGAAACTGCCCTGTGTCTTCTAGATGATGTATGTTTAATTTGTTGGGTTGTTAATTTTTGAAGTTTTCCCAGGTGGTTAGTGGGTCTGAGCAAAAGGGTGTTTAAAAACCCAGGGTGAGGATATTTCCTACATCCAGGATTGAAATTTTGAGTTGGCTAAACTTTCTGTGCATATTCTGCACCGTCTGGGTGCTTGGGTACTTGGTTCCACCAGTTTGTAAGACACCAAAACAAGCCGATGGTCAGAGAATTCTATTTTTGCCATTTTAAATTTTTGAATCTGGTGACAGAAATTTATCGGTGCAAGTATTAGGTCTATCCTCGACATAGAGACAAGTGTACCATTGTGTACATGTGGGCGTGTCATGTTTTGTAGCAGGAATTTCATTTTTGGCAGTGGATCATATAGTCCCAGGGTGGCCTTTGTACCCAGAGTTCCACTTGCCCTTGTGGTATCTCCATTGTGTATGGCCATCAGTCCATCTCCTGGTTAATCCAGCAGTTCATGTCTCCCATGACAAAAGTGTTTGCTGGTAGATTTAGTTGTGTTAGGGCTGTGAGAAATTCTATTTGGTCCTGTGCACTGTTTGGGGCGTACACATTGGCTATTGTGTGCACTTCAGTGTGCCATGAGAATGTTATGGCGAGTACGTGGCCATCCAGGAACAAATTTTTATTAAAAAATTCAAAGTTTTGGTTCGTGTATACTATCACCCCACAGTGGAGCAACCAAAACGATATTGTTGGGAGGAGCATTTTTTCTCATGCCTCCTCCTCTCCCTTTGGACAGTGGGTTTCCTGCACCGCCAGGTTATCCACAGGTAGGTTTTGTAGGAGACTCAACTTCTTGGCCTGGGACATTAAGTCCTTGAGTCCCACTATGTTCAGCATCCCTATCTCTACTGAGACGCCCAATGCGCCTCAGGAGCAGTTAGCAGGGCCTCCCAGCCCTACTACCTCACTCACATTGCTCTCCACTGCACCTCTGCTGCGGAGAGTATAACCATGAGTAGGAGTTGAGGTGTATTATTCCCCTTTCATCACCGCAGTTTTCGCTCCTCTCTTGGCTTTGCTTGGTTTCAAAATGATATTGTGGCGCACTTGTGGATTTTTATTGGCCACATTGTTTTCTTGCGCATTCCATTGTTAATTTTCCTTCCTGATTGGGTTAAATTCCACATCTTCTAGGGTGCACTGAACCCCAATTTTGCTGCATTCATTTCCAATTTGGGTTCCGCCAAATTCATACTAGTCAGATTGGGTGTATGGTTTTCCATGGGATCTGATTGGTTCATGGACTCAAATTCCTCCATGTCTTCCTGGATCTGCTCTGGCGATATGGTTGATTCTGCCGAGGCCTTTGCCTTGGCTGCAGCCAGCTTGTGAGCTTGTTTTACCATTTTTCATTCTTTTGGGGAAATAGGGTCAATTATTTTATATTGCCCATGTTCTCCCCAGTTAAAGGCTTGTGTAGTGTTTGTGATTTTGGCATTGTCAGACTTTTAACCAGATGGAATCCTCCGATGATATAGCAATATATGGAATTATATGGCTAATCCGGCGGAATGGTTTATTGACTGAATTTTGTGTTAGTTGGTTTGATTGCTGGTTAATTGCTCCCCAATTTGGGTTGAGCCAAAATTAGTATTCTGCCAAGTTTGGTATTTTAGGTTTGAGTAGGGCCAATTGGTGGCCCCAAATTAGTAAAAGGATCACCGGTGACTAATAGCCAAGGATGATCCAATACATCAGCAGAATCTGTAGTCAACACCAACGGCCATTTGTGGTCCATTGTGGGATTTCTGGTGGAAAGCCAATGTTTCGCTTATTCACTGTCTGATTTGATGTTGACGGATCCAACAAGTATGAGTTGAGGCGGCTGAGGTTGTTTCCAGTGCCTAAATTATTATCAAGAATAGATGTCAGCAAGATGCCAAGATATTCTGAGTCAAAGCGAGCAACCAAAGTGATTCCTGGTGCAATTATATCAACTCAAAGGTCAAACTAAAATTTGACAAATTAATTAGATTATTTATTTATATGGTTCAACGGTGACTTAAGGCCGAGGATGAACCAAAACTAATTCAGACATCAGGAAGGATGGATTGAGAGGGTTGACACCGGGGAAGAATAATGTAAATAGGAAGAAGAAGAAGAAGAGAAGTGGTTGACTGGAAGAACCAGCAGAAGAGCCAATAGGTCAGCGACGGGCGCAGTAGCTCTTTTATAAATAGTATAAATACATGGCGCTTCCCTTTCAATTAATATCTCTCTTTGCCTAATCTACCTTTTGTTATAAGTTTATATTTATTTCGTTGGTTGTAGTTTAGGTTAAAGGGGATCCAAAATGGCACAGGTGACATGCCAAGGGGTTAATTGGCGCTGCTAGCCCTGACGCCTAAGGCAAAATGGCAAGGGCTGACCAGTCTTCATACTAGTTAGCCTGCCAACTAGCAGAGCCCAAAGTCAATTTTCTGACAGGTGTATTCTGAGTCATCTTCGCCCATTTCCTCCTCACAGAATTCCATTTCTCTCAGGCCTTCTTTGATGGGGCAAGCATAAATCTTGTGCCCAAAGGCCTGGTAGTGGTTACAAATGGAGGGTGCGCTTTCCACTGTTTCACAGAACAGCTGGGATTTTCTCCCATCGATTGTGAAGGATGCAATGTGGGGGGTTTTTGTAATATCCTCTACTACATCCTGGTTTGGTGAAATTATTGCTATTGTCTTCCCCCATGCTAAGGGTCAGCATCATCTGGAATCGTTGCATTTCAAATTGTTTAATTTCTCCATAGGCTTCCAAGCCTTTTTTGAGATGTCTTTTGACTACTGTGTGCACCAGTGTAGTCAGAAGATAGTCAAAAATGATGAAAATGTCTTTGTATTCTGTCCAACGGGTGCATTTGGTCAGGACCAATTGCTGTCCATCAGAAAGGTTGAGTACCACTCTGATCATCGCTGCTTTGTTCACTTCTTCCGCAGTTTTGAACCCAAGATCTACCCAACCACAGCGGATAGTATGGGTTGTTAGGTACACCATGAGGGGAAAAATTTTTGTTGGGGTTCACCAAACTTTTTCCACAATGTTGGTGTTTCTACGCCCAGGAAAACTCATATCCCAAGTTCCACTGATGACAGTAGTTGCGATTGGGATACTTCCATATAGCTGCAATATTTTACTAGAAAATTGACAAAACCCGTGGGAGGTGCAACCATGAGTTTATTATTTTTACTTAGATTTTCATTTGTACCTGTACACTTGGTACCTTTGGGCGGTGCAGGTCCGGGTTTGGTGCCCTTTACCACGTTTGCCCAGCTCTTTCCCTTATTGTTCATACTTATCTTGCCTGGTGTTAATTATCAAATTACACTGTTTGAATCAATTTTAATTACTAAAAGTGATAGTAATCAGAAAGAAAAGTTTCAACATATATATTTATTAACCTTATTTTTTAAATATTATTATTATTATTTTAGCTTATTATTTTTTCTTTCTCTTTTTTTAGTGTAACAATAATAATATTATTATTCTATTTAACCAAGGCAAGCCAACCAGAGGACGGGCATTACTGAGTATGTGTGGAAAACGAAGATAGATAAAATTGGGCACCCCAGGGTACTCAGGTTAGCCCTGTTGCCAGCGGGAATGCCATGTATGGGGGGGTTGGTGTGCTACTCCGAGGGGTTCCCCCCGCTATGGAGCAGGTGTGAAGGAAGGGGTCTGTGCGGAGGAACCAAAGTGGGAACCACGATTCTATGAGCGCCTGTTGCCCTAGCCTCATATATCCATAGAGCCAGGCTTGGAAGTGCTCCAATAAGTGGACGTGGAACCTGTTGATAACCCCATGGATGGTTGGGACCATGCCCTTGAACACATCTAAGGCAATGGTGTGGATTGTCCACATTGCAATGGGTATCATTAGGGAGCAGAGGGTAGATGGGATTGGTGACTTGATCTGGAGCGCGAGGAGGCTCTTTGATATAGAAAATTCCTGCTCGTTTTGAAGCTTAAGCAGGCGCGCGACTTCCTGCCATATGGCTTTGGTTGGGGGGCATGTTTCTAGGCGGTGATGTAGGGAGCTCTCCCCTCCACATACTGCACATGTTTCGTGGAGGGAGTTCTTATAGGTCCTTCTCAGACAGCGCCAGGCGTTGGCTCTTACCATCAGCTGTAGGAGTGGGTGGTGCGTCATTCTCCACACTGCCTTCTGTGTGGTTAAGTCATAGGGAATGTCCAACATATCTAGGTAAGCTATCCTAGCTATGTTTGGGGTTGTTGCGAGTATATCTCTCTGGGGGTGGTTTTCTGGGTTTCTTAATTTGAATTGGGGGCTGGGTCGTCCCCTTCCCTGTATAGTACCCATGTTCTCTATGGTCCATCCCATATGGCGGATAGTTTGGAGAATATGTTTGAAATGAGGGGAGGTTCCATGCGGACCCATTGCAGTAGGGTGTTTAGCAAGGTATGATATTAGTCTGGATGGGTTATATGGGTTGGTTAATTTGAGCGCCTGTGCGAAGTTAGTCCTCGCTGCCCTGGACCAGTGTTGTTGCAGGAAGTCTGGGGCAAGGACATCCTTTATACAGGTACCCAGGATGCAGTTGGCGTGGCTCTCAAAATCTATTAGTTCCATGCCTCCGCTTGAGCGTGGGCCAAAGAGTGTTTCCATCTGTATGGGAGGATGGGATCTGGGCCACAGCCAGCCCTAGATGAGCGCGCGGATTGAAGTTATAGAAGTGGGTGAGAAAGTGATCGCATGGGCTGGGTACCATAGTATTGGGAGGATGAGTGAGTTAGCAACTGTTACTCGCCCCATTAGTCCTGGTGGATCTTCCCTTGAGGGAGGCTAGGCGGTTGGATACCCACTGTAGTAGGTTGCTTTCCATTGTCTCATTGGCATATCCCCTGTTTCCAGCCATATCCCAAGGTGGCAGACAGGAGTGGTGGTGGGAGGTGATGCGAAAGGTAAAATGAGTGGGTTTTTCCTTCATATGGGGGTGTGAGGTTCTGATGTTGTAGCCCAGTTGTTAGTGTACTTGCCTAAGAGAATAATTTCTGTTTTCCTTTTGCTGAGCGATGCGTTGCTCACCATGGAGTATTCCTCTAGGGTGCGTTCCAGCTGTCAGGCATCATTGTTGTTAGCTATACCTGCCATGCAGTCATCCGCATAGGACAGTATCTTGACTGTTGGTTGTCCTTGTGCGGTTATCCCCATGAGGCGTGAGTCAGTTACGCGGAGGAGTAAAACAAAACTGAAATTATAAAGCAGTGGGCTGAGGGGATCCCCTTGTTTGAGCCCTCTGAGTGGTGTGATCTTGTTAGTTAGGAAGCCAGGGCCGCATACAACCATGGTTGCAGATTCTGTAAGGAGCATCGCTCAGTTTATTCCTTGGGTTGAAGTTTGAAAGCGTGAAGGCATACCTTTAGGTATGGCCAATTAACGCGGTCATATGCCTTTTCCTGGTCTAAGAAGATCAGGGCTCCAGTTTTTGGACTGACATATGTTTGCAACAGGGTGTATGTTGTTCCAGATTGAGAGCCCTGGTATAAACCCAAACTGGTTGGGTGACAGGACGTTAGAGGCGATTGGCCTAGTCTGGCTGATAAAATTTTTGTTAAAATTTTTGTATCATTATTAGAAAGTGAGATTGGATGCCAGTTGGCCAAGTACAGTTTGTCACCATTCTTATACAGGGTTATGACATATGATTCATGGCCACCAGGTAGGAGGCGTGTTTCCAGCAAGCACCGGTTCATAGACACCAATAGGAGGGGGAAAATTTGCTGAAAATATTTTTTGTAAAATTCATAGGGTATCCCATCAGGCCCTGGGCATTTCCTACGTGGTGCACCGCGGATTGTATCCCAAAGCTCCTCCCATGTTATTAGATTTAGTATATTGTAGTCCGGCGGTATGCTTTGTATTCTGGTGATATTTATAAATTCTTTTATTTTTTGAGGGTCTGTTGGCATATCGCGATATAATTCATTGTAATAAAGGTGTACTTCCGCCTTGACCTCCTCAGAGTCAGTTACCCTTGTGCCGTTGGTCTTGCAGATCTGTGTGCATATGGGCTATTTGTCGTGAGAATGGAATTGGCAGAATAAATATGTCAAACATGTTTCGCCTTCCTTTATGACCTTACCTTTGTTCAATACTTTGATTCTGTATTGGTGCTTGAAGAGGAGGGTGTTTAGGCGGGTGGATATTTCCGCCCATTTGCATCCCCAGTTGGGGATATAACCAGATCTCAGGGTGTTTAGCTTGAGGTGGTCCAGTTCAGCTAAGGTACGCCTGATTGTGGCTATGTTGGCGGTGTACTTATGTGATGCGAGATGTCAGGTTTTGTTGATTAGTTCCTTATTGAGATTTGCCCAGGTTATAATGGGATCCAAAGTGAATGGGGCTGTGAATTCTGGGTTTGTGGCCTCATGTTTAACCCAGTCAGATATTTTGGGTATTTTTATGTTTTCTGGGTGTAGCTTTCTCCAGGGCGACACCTGTGCGTGGGTTCAGGTTGGCAATAGCTGCACCAAAACAAGTCAGTGGTCAGAAAATTTGACTTTTTTGGTTGTAAATTTGGAGATTCTTGATTGTTGGGATTGTGGAATGAGGATGTGATTGATGCAGCTCATTGATATGAGCGCTCCCTCGCGTATGTTGGGCCATGTCATGTTTGGAAGGAGTGGTGATCTGGGGGGAGGGCATCCTGTAGGTCAAGGGATGCCTTCATTGTGCAGAATTCAATGTGCCCTGGTGGGTATTCCCTGGGGTTAAGCCACCAGTCCATGTCAGGGTTATCCCAGCAGCTAAAGTCACTCAACAGGATGGTATCTGGTGGGAGGGTGAGTGTTGGAACAGTTTGAGAAATTGTTTTCTCTCAGCTGTGGTGCATGGTGTATAGATGCATGCTATTGAGATTGTTTTCTCTTAGCATGTGATCGTTGTTACCAGGATGCAGCTGTGAAGGTATGATGAGGAGTTTGTACTTTTTAATTTATTGTTATTTTGGACAATCACCCCACAGTGAGACATTCATACCAATTGTGATGGTGAGACCCTGGCTGACCAGGATCCTTCTTCCCCTTGTAGACAGTGGGTTTCTTGGATGGCCAAGATGTCTACAAGGGTTTTCACAGGAAGTCCAGCTTTTTGGCTTGGGACTTTTGAGCCCTGGCTCCCGCGATGATTAGTGTCCCTATTGACACTGAGGTGCCCGCGGCGCCTCAGGAGCAGTTGGGAGGGCCCTTTGGCCCTATCCCACCGTGGCTCATTTTGGCCATGCTCAACGTTTGTACTCCAACTCTCTCAGTGACAATGTCAGTTCCCTTGATCTGACCCAAACTTTTTGCAGGAATTGCAGTTTTTGGAATTTGCATTATCTTTTCCTGCACATGTCTCATGATGGTTCAATGCGGGGTGCTGATTGGGTTCTGTAATTTTGGGGGATTAATTTGGAGAATTGTGCACCGCATTTTCGCCCATATTGCAGCTGAATTGTTCCTAAAGAGTGCATGATTGATGTTGCTTGGTGACTCATTTGAGTTGCTGTGTAAATTTTCAACCCAGGCATATTGTTCTGATTGGTTGGCTTGTTGTATATCCAAAATGTCCTCTTAAATCTGTCTGGGGTCAATGGATGATTCCGCGTGCACTGCCACCTCAGCCACTGCCCGCTTTGGGGTTTTTAAGCCGCTTTGAGTTGTTTATGTGTAACTGGGTCCACAATGGAGTAAAGCACATCTCTACCCCAGTGGAATGGGTGGTGGCCATTGGTCATTCTGGCAAAGTTTTTGTTACTTTCATCCATGGCTTTCTCACAGTAGTCTGCTTCCATTAAGCCCTCCTTCATGGGGCATGCGTGTTCCTTGTGTCCCAATGAACTGCAGTGGTTGCATATAGGTGGTGCACGTTCTGGTGTGATTCAGAATGTGGATGACTGTTCCCCATCCACAAAGTGAAACTCTGCTGTTTGGGGGATTTTTGATAAGTCATCTTCCACTTTAGTTATGGGTTGATCACGGCGATAGCTTTGCCTGTGCACAGGGTTGGCATCAGGCAAAATTGTTGTAATTTGAGTTGCATAATTTCTCCATAGGCTACAAGCCCTTTGCGGAGCTCCTCCTCAATTACCTTATGGGGAAGGTTGGTAGGGAGCGAGTCAAAGGAGATGAACAAAGTTTTCGCTTTGTTCCATCTGGTGTGCGTGGTGCACACTATTCTTTTTGCCCTCAGGAAGGGTAATTTCGATGCAGACTTTTGCTGCGGCATCTGCTTCTTCAGCTGTTTCAAAACCAATATTAATCCAGCCATGGCCCATGTTGTTGGTGGCAACATATACCGCATGGGGGAAAAGGGAGGGCTGTGCCTCGCATGTTTTCTCCCACAGGGTTGGGGACTCATCCCCAAGGAAGAGTCAGAGCCTGTGTTCCACCTTTGAAAGGGGTTGGTTACATTGGATGTACATGTATTGATCTTGTTTTATAGTAAATACCATAAACCTGGACGGTGTCTGAGTTTGTGGTTTCTTGGCGGCTTGGGTTCCTGGTCCCCCTCTAGGGCGTTTCTTGCCCTTGGGTGCACCGTTTTGCGCACCTCTTGATGTGACGCTGGCCTCGTTATATTAAATTTATTAAAATCACCCATCTCTCCTGTGTGATTATCAAAAATTGCTGTTCGAATCAAATTGTAGTAACTAAAGTGATTGTTTAAATTTAAATTTATTGCGGGGAAGGCTGACCATGGGACGGACACTTCTGAATATGACTCAGGAAAGATAAACTTAGTACCAGGAGGCACCCCAGAGAAGCGATGCTATCTCTTGTTGCCAGCGGGAACGCCACTTATGGGGAGGGGGAGGGAACGTGTGAAGGGGCCGTGGCCACTATTGAGCACGTGTGGAGGAAGGGGTCTGATTTGATGAACCAGACTGGGAACCAGGAGGAGACCAGCTGTCAGCGACGCGGTGGGAGATATCCAAACATCCACGCTTGAAAGTGGTCCACCAAATGAGACCAGAATCTGTGGACAGCTTCTGGGAGGGTGGGGTTGGAGCCAGCGATGGCATCCAAGACAATCGTGTGGATAGTCCACATGGCGATTGCAACCACCAGAGCACGGAGGGAGGGTGGAAGGGGGGAGGCCATTGATGAAGCAAACATATCTCTTGACAGACTGAAGGGATGCGTTTGATCCTGGCCCAGCAGACGTTGGACTTCGCGCCATATCACTTTAGAGGTGGGGCACTTCTCCAGGCGGTGGAACAGCGTTCCATACTGGCCACACATGACACAGGATGAGTGTAAAGCGTTAAAGCGCTCAGCTGTATGATACACCCACCTCAGGCAGCGCCACACATGGGAGCGGACTTGAGGCTGCAACAGAGGATGGTGTGCGTATTTCCAGATAGTCTTTTGGGTCTCAGTGGAATAAGGGATGTCCATCATGTCCAGGTAGTCCACCCTGGATAGGACTTGGGGTCGAATGGGGATCACGCCATCATGGATGGGTAGCCCCTGTACCTCTTGTGTGAACTGAGGAGAGGGGCGGCCTCTTTGGGTTGTATGTCCACTAATACAAATTCTCCACCCTGCGCTTCGCATGGAGAGCAGGATTCGTTTGTAGTGGGTTTTAGTCCCGTGAGGACCTGTGGCTGATGTGTGTGATGTGAGGTATTTCATCAGGGAGTGGGGGTTTGATGGATTGTTGAGGCCCAAGGCTCGGGAGAAGTTGGAGCAGGCTGCTCGGGACCAGTGTTGGGATGGGAGTGTAGGAGCGGTAATGGCCGCGATCCAGGTGCCCAGGATCTTGGCAGCATGGGCTTTGAAGTCAAGCAGGCCCATGCCACCTTGATGATGAGGGCCAAACATGACCTCTAGCCATACTGGTGGAGGGTGGCCTGACCAAAGCCATCCTTGCAGCAAAGCATACAGGGATTTGAAGAAGCTTGGGGAGAAGGGGATGGCGTGGGCTCTGAACCAGACTTTGGATAGGAGCATAGAGTTGGCAAGAACAACCCTGCCAGTGAGGGTAGTAGGGTGGGCTCTGAGAGAGGCGATTCGCTTCGTCACGTTGTCCAGTATACAGCACTCCATTACTGCTGATGCATATCCGCCTGCCTCCATCCACACGCCCAGATGGCACACCAGTCCTATGGTAGGACGTGGCATGAAGGGGAGCACCAGTGGAGCGGTGTGTGTTGAGTTAGTAAGGCGTGGACGTGGGCGAGCAGATGGGCCGGGTTGGGAACTAATTGCTGGGGCCCAGCAGTTCTGAAACTGACCAAGGAGGATGATTTCAGTTTTGGAGGCGTTTAGTGCCGCGTTGCTTACCCGGGAATATTCCTGGATAAGGGCTTCAAGCGCGCGTGCATCCTTGTTATTAGACACCCCCACCACGCAATCATCTGCAAATGCCATTATCTTGACTGGGGTTTGGCCTGGCACATGGACCCCAGTGAGTTGGGCATTCACATTTCGCAGTAGTGGGTCAAGGCTGAAGTTGTATAAGAGTGGGCTGAGGGGGTCCCCTTGTCGCAGGCCCCTTTGAGGGCGGACTACTTCCGTTAGGAAGCCTGGGCCATGCACTGCCATTGTTGCAGATTCCGTGAGCAGCATCACCCAGTTTATGAAGTGGGGGGGTAGGCGGAATTGATGGAGGCAGGCCCTAAGGTATTCCCAGTTTACTCTATCATAGGCCTTTTGTTGGTCCAAGAATACAAGTGCCCCAGAGGCTGTGGACTGACATACATTAGCCACAGAGTGCATGTTATCCCAAATCGACCTTCTGGGGATGAAACTGAATTGTTCTGGGGAGATGGTGGCAGATGCTACAGTCCCTAAATGATTAGCCATGATTTTTGTTAAAATTTTGGTGTCTGTGTTTGTTAGAGAAATGGGGCGCCAGTTGGCTAAGTCAAGCTTATCCCCTTTCTTGAAGAGTGTGACAGTAAAGGCCTCATGTCCTCCTGGTAGGAGGCACGTTTCCAACAGGCTTTGGTTAAGTGAGGCTAGCAGCAATGGGGATATATATTTGAAATATTTTTTGTAGAACTCATATGGAATGCCATCTGGTCCTGGGCATTTTCAGTTTGGCGCACCGTGAATGGCTGTCCATAATTCGTTTGGAGTAATTAAATTCATTATTTCCAGGTATCAGAAAATGGTGCAGATATGAGCTCGGTCAAGAAATTCTGCCATTTCAGCTGGCTGAATTGGTTCAGCTCGGTATAACTCAGAGTAATATTTTTGCATTTTGATTGCCACTTCAGCCGGTGTGTCCACAATGGAATTATCCGATCTTTGCACCTGTGTGCAGGCCACACTCTGGCGTGGTGCAAAAATTTTTTTAAAGAAGTATGCGGTGCACTTGTCACCTTTAGTGATGCGTGTGGCCCTGTATTGGACACAAACCCAATGTTTGTGTTGCCTTTCAAGTGCGTTGAGGTGGGCGGCTGCCTCTGCCCACTTCTGGCCCCATGCAGGGCTGTATCCTGTGGCTGGAATGTTGGACTCCAAGTGGGCCAATTCTGCCAGAGCGCGCGAGATAACTGCCGATGTGGCTCATGAGCATCTGGAGGAGAGATGGCGATAGTGGCGGATGGTGTCCTCTTTGAAAGTTGCCCATGTGGAAATGGGGTCTGCGCAAAACGGTGCAACAAATGATTTTGCCGAAGTTGCCTCTTCCACCCATGTGGAAAATCCTGGTGACGCGAGCTTGGGGGGCAGATTTTGCACCAATGTGGGGCCTTTGCAACTGTGATGGGTAAGTGGTATGTTATTGAGACCATTCGGTGGTCAGAGAATTCCATTTTCGTTGTTTTGAAGTGGGAGATGTGGGGTTGGAATTTCGCTGGCATTAGAATAAGGTTGATGCGGGTCATGGACCTTAATTGGCCATTGTGGATGTGGGGACGTGTCATGTTTTCAAGCAGTGGGGCATGTCATGGCAGCGCATCCATTAACCCAAGGGTGGCTTTTAGAAACATGTAGTTCTACGTGACCCTGTGGGGTGAGGGCGGCCACTGGTCCGTTGGTGAGGTTAGCCAACAGTTCATGTTGCCAACTAGGAAAGAATCAGGGGGTAGCAGGAGGGATTTGACCAATGAAAAAAATTCCTGACGCTCATATGCACCATTTGGGGCATAGATGTTGACAATTGTGTGCACAACGTCAGCCCACGAAAAGGTGACGATGAGCACTCAGCCATTTAGGAATGTTTCTGAGGATGTGAATTTGAAAAAATTATTTTTCCAAATTAGCACCCCACAGTGCTTCGACCAAAAGGATAGGGATGGGAGGAGCATTGTTTTCCAAGCTTCTTCAGAACCTCATGGACAGTGGGACTCCTGGATGGCCAGGATATCCACAGGTAAATTGTGTTGTAAAAAACTCAGTTTCCTAGCCCGGGATGGGGAGGCCTTGAGTCCAGCAATATTCAGCATCCCTAGAGTGAAGGTTTCCCCCATCGCACCTTAGGTGTGAGGGGTGGGCCCCGGGCCCACCAGCCTCTTCAAGTTCCTCACAGGCTTTCACAGCAGTGCAGGTGTTAGCAGCAACGCTATCAGGGTTTTTGTTAATTTTTGTGGAAAGAGTCACATTGGCTTTGGCCTTCACTTTTGCTTTCCTGACATCAGACAAATTTTTTGCGGTGCGGAAAGGTTCGGTGCACCGTCGAGCAGGGCAAAAAATTTTTTTTTCAGTTGGGATAGGTCCCAAGTCAGTTTCAACTGGAGCTTGGGTGCAGCAATTGGGTGAGATCAAATCTCCCATCGGATCCTCGGATTGAGTGGCCCACTCAGCATGGGCCTCCTAATCTGATTGGGTGATGAATTCTCAAGTTGCTTCCACTGCGAAGGTTTCCATGTCCTCCTGGCGTTGTGAGTGTGGGATGGTGGTGGTGGCCTTGGCCGCTTCCTTGGCTGTGGCCCTACAGGCCTGCTTGGCCTTTTTCCACTCCTGCGGGGAGATGGGCTTTACCAATAGGTAGCAGCCTTGTGCTCCCCACGGGAAAGCCTCCTTGGTGCTTGCAGTTGGTTCATAGTGCGCCTCTCCGCTGGCCATGGCTGTTGAGGGGTGCTCTTGGAATGTGATGCCCTCCTTGATGGGGCATGCGTGCGCCTTATGGCCAAATGCATCACAGTGGGTGCAAATGGGGGGCGTGCTGTCCATGGTTACCCGGAATGGGTGGGTGGTATGCCCTGCGATGTCAATAAAGGTGGAGTGCAGGATCTGGGTTAGGTCCTTCGCAATCTCCTCAGTTGGGGTCAGAACTGCAATGGCTTTGCCAGTGCACAGGTATGGCATCAGCGTGAAACGTTGCATTTCAAAAGATTGTATTTCACCATATATGGTGAGACCATCTTTCAGGTGTTGCTCCAAAATGTCACGTTTTACCATAGTAGGCAAAAAGTCAAATGTGAGGAAAATTTGGTTTGATTTTGTCCATCTGGTGCATTTGGTTTCGACGACCCATTGCCCTTCGGGTAGGTTGACCACTATGCGCACCGCTGCAGCCTCATCTGCTGCTGTTTTGCTTTCAAAACCTAGGTCCAGTCAACTGCACGACATGGAGTGAGGTGCAACGTACACCGCGGTCAGGAAAATTTTGTGTATATCTTCACAAAATTTTTCCCATAAGGCTGTTTTTTGGATGTCCAGATACACACAGACTCCAAATTCCACCGACGAAAGTGGCTGGGAGTGTGGCATGTTGATGTACTGGTTACATCGTGCTTGCCACGTGAGTATCTCCGGGGAAATTGTGACCACCAGTTTTTTGAGATTTTTTTCTATTCTGCCAGATTCTCCAGGGCGTTTTCAAATGTTAGAGGCCGCGGGCCTTCCGCCTGCTCCTCTTGCCTTGCTTGCCCAACTGCTCCCAGACATGGGCGCAGACTAATCTCCTCTGTGAGATTATCAAACTAGATTTAGTCTTGAATTGAATAGGTTGCAAAAGTGTTTGCAACGAGAAAGAAAAGTTTTTAACTAAAGTGATTGTTATGGGAAAGAAAAGCCCTGAAGCTTGAAACTAATACCCAAAACTTTTATTTTCTCCAATCTAGTTGTACCAGCTGAAATTGATAATGTTTCTCAAAGGCATAAATATCCGCACCATTTCCTTTTACCCAGAGTTGATGAATTTAATAATCTGGACAAACTCTGGTATGCCATTTGTGGTACACCGCACAGTAAATTCCCAGGTCCAGATGAGATTCCATATGAATTCTATAAAAGATATTTTAAGTATTTCTCCTCTTTGTTGCTTACCTCTATGAACAAGTGTCTGTTAGAAACGCGCCTCCTTCTTGGGGACTAGAGGCGTACACAATAATGCTGTATAAGAAAGGGGATAAGCTAACTTGGCAAACTGGCGTCCCATATCACTTACTAATACTGATACTAAATTAACTACTAATATTATGGCAAACCGCCTAGGGAAGTTGCCTCCAATATAATCTCCTCTGAGCAATTCAATTCATTCCCAAGAGGCCTATATGGGACAACATACACACTGTAGTCACCGTCTGCCAATCAACATATACTGGGGCACTTGTTTTCTTAGATCAGCAGAAGTCTTATGATAGGGTCAACTGGGATTACCTCAAAGCCTGCCTCCACAAGTCCCACCTACCCCATTGGTTCATTAATTGTGTAATTTTGCTTATGGAATCTGCCAAAATGGCTGTGCGTGTCCCTGGCTTCCTCACTGATGTGGTTCACCCTCAAAGGGGTCTCCGCCAAGTAGACCCTTTAAGCCCATTCTTGTACAACTTCAGCTTTGACCCACTTTTATGCAATGTGAAAGCCCGCCTTACTGGTGTCCAAGTGCAAGGCCAAGAACCAGTAAGATGTTGGCATTTGCTAACGATTGTGTGGTTGGGATGTCTAACAACCAAGATGCATGCGCGCTAGAGGATAATATCCAGGCTTACTCCAGGGTTAGTAACGCTGCACTTAATGCTTCCAACACCGAATTCATTCTCCTTGGCTGGTACCAATCCTGACAGTCACCAGCACACCGTTACCTACATGCTTCAGCAGATAGTCCACAGGTTCACTTGCCCTTCCCACCCCATACCGCTCCGCTTGTGATCTATTTTCTGCTAAGGCCCACGTCTGGTCTAGTGCGCCATTTGGGAAGTGGTTGGAGGCACGAGGGTACGCCTCATCAGTAATAGAGCACCATATCCTAGACAATGTTACAAAGCGCATCGTTTCCCTCAGAGCCCACCAGACTACCCTTACATGCTGGGTTGTGATTGTCAAATCTATACTCTGTCCAAAGTTTGGTTTGTGGCCCATGCTATCGCCCTTTTCCCCTCTTTCTTTACCTCTTTATACGCCCTCCTACAAGGGTGGCTTTTGTTAGACCGCCCACCGCCAGTGCGCCTGGATGTTATGTTTGGCCCTTGGCATAGTGGTATGGGCCTGCTCAACTTTGAGGCCATGCCGCCAAAATACTTGGTACATGGATTGCTGCAGTTACCAACCCCACACTCCCAGCCCAACACTGGTCACAAATGGCCCGCTCCAATTTTTCCCACGCCCTGGCCTCAGCAATCCCACCCACCCCCATTCTCTGCTAAACTATCTGGCCTCTCATCCCTCTTATGCAGGCCCACATGGGACATCGCCCCACTTTAAACAAAGTCTCCTCTCTATGCAGAGCGCTGAGTGTATAATCAGAATCAGTGGACACAACGCCAAGAGGGGTCGCTCTACTCCCTGTTTCAAACAAGAAGTCCGTGGTCTAGTCATTTTAAACAACCTGGTACCCCAACGTCTCCACCTAATTGCCCATGTGGACTATCTTGATAAGCTTGACATCACTTACTCTTTGGATACCCAGAAGGACATTTGGCAGTGCACACACCATCCTCTTTCAACCCCAGATTCGCGCCCATGTGTGGAGATGCCTGAGAAAAGTGTATGCATGGCTGAGTGGTCCAATGCCTCTCAAACTTCATGCGTTGTATGAGGTCAATACAGATTTTAATCCATTGCTTGAAATATTTCCTGCCTTCACAGGTGATCTGACGAGAAGTTATGCGCCTCATTTTCCAGGAGAGTGAGCAAGCTTTCAGACTGTCCAAAAACATCTTCTCCTTTTCCATGACCTCCCCTAGCCACCCTTCACTCCATGCCTTAATTGTTGCAATAGCGCTATGGACAATCCACACAATTGTCCTTGATGCACTCTCTGGAAATACATCAACCCTCCGTGAAGCTGTGCGTTGCTTCCCACGCCTGCCTCACGGATCACTTTCAAGCTTGGCTGTTTGGCCACCTGCCATCCTTCCAACACCAGATATTGTCATACTGGTTCCCCATCTGGTTCTCTCATTGGACCATTTCCTTCATTCGTGTTCAGTTTTGGCCCAGGCCTCCCCTGTCACTCCCCTTTTCCTTCCACTGGCAGTCCCGCTGGCAACAGGAGATATCTATGGCTCCTCTGGGGTGCTTCTCGTTCTTTCTTGGTGTTTTGATGTTGAAGTTTATTGGAAGTATCCGTCCCATGGTCATCCTTCCCCAAATAAAAATTTAAAAAAAATTAAAAAAATTTACTGTGCATGTTAATTCAGCTCAGATGCCCCTGTAGTGAGCATCACTTATGTAAGTGGTGGCTGCATAGGTTTTCAGGTTTTATCAAGAATAATGCATCCATGTTTGATGACAAGAAGTGTGAAATAGCATAAATGGTTCATACACAAGAAAGAAATATGCTTATTTTTTAGAAATATGCAAACTTTGTCTAGTATAAAAATAATTTAGAACTATTTTTTAATTTAGTTAAAAACAAAGGATATGTTGAGTTGATTAGGGATTATATAGGTGGTAGATGACAATCAAATGCCCACCTATCAATTATTATAGGCATTGGTTATTAAAACTAGTACAAAGTCTAGAGTTTGATTTATAGCAATCATTATAAATTAAGCCAAAATTTGCTTCAGAATTTCATAAGTTACAGAAATTGCGCTCATAAGATGAAAAAATTTTAAAAAGTGTTTGGCAATTAAGCATGATACTTCAAGCAAGTCTATTCATCAAACTGGCTATATTTGATTGCGTCAGCTTAAATGTTTTAAATATAGCTGAGGTTCAAAGTGGGTCTCAAAGCTGTAAGCCTAATGGAGAGGTTATTGAAGTTGAAAAGATGGGGTGAGTTACTACTCTATTATGTTAAAAGGATTCAATATTTATAGAGAAAGTGATGACAAGATGCCGAGAGGACCTCCATGGCATCATATGACCAGAATCTTTTACATCCTTTCATATCAACTGCCTAGTTGACGCCTTCATTGTTTCTTGTTGACGTCATCCTTGTGTCTTCATTGTTAGGAGTCGCGCCTTTCAAGATTTAAGCAACAGAGGTGCAATTATAGAAGGCATCTCCATTGATTCATGTGCACGTGATTCTTCCTGATCAAAATTAACACTGATGCCTTCAAGGACAGTTTAGATCATAAAGAGTTGAGAGTCAATTTGTCAGGACTCAATTCATATGTAGGGATCTTGATTTATTTTATTATCTCAAATCTGTGAATGACCTCTCAAGATCTTGTTGGAGGGGAATATTGGGTTGTAAGAATTGGCCATGGACTCAGTTTACACCTTTATTTGAGTATTGTCAGCAATGGTGTATTCAGAGTTCACCTTATGAATGTCCAAGTAGGGTCCAGACCAAAGAATATCAATCTTAATCTCTCAACCTCCAGGTTAATGGTGATAAGAGAGACTAGATCGCCTAATTGGAAAGTCAGTAAGGAGGATCAGCCAATAGTGAATTGGGATGCCTCCTCTTCTGTGGTGGTGACAATTCCATGACTGTGTCATGGCTCCATGAAATAATTGAGGGCACAGACTGTAAGATAAAGCTGGTCGTCAGGAGGCCAAAAAGGTTAAGTTGGCAAGCCTTTCTAACCTTAAAAATACCCTGGACCAACGCTGGGTATAGGCGAGATATACCCAAGTTGGTCCCGGAATTGTTTATGATGCTCAGCCTGGCGTTACAGTCAGAGTGTTAAAACGCACCAGCTACATTCTTAATCATGACATGTGTTATGGTTGCTCGAGGAACAGGGTTTCAAAACATGTTCCAATTTCAATATTACCAAATCAGGTCAAGTCTAATTAGAATCCATAAATCGATTTTGGTCAATTTCAAGTTACATGACCCTGGCCAATGATAGCGTGCGCCTATTGGTTCACTTAGGCTTAGCACCACTTCTGCTGATTGACAATTCGTTTCCATTGTTTAATTATGTTTCCCTGAGACCAACTTTCCTCGTTGGTTAAACTTTATATTAATATATTACCCATTAAAGTTTACGTTTTTTAAAATATGGTTCCTTGGGTGGACCTGTGCGCGGACCTCTTCAAGGAAGTCTCCAGCAACGTTGTCACCTATATCGATATTAACTACAGTATATGGTTCACCTTTGGGCCGCCCTGATCCCCTCAAGATTGAGGCACCCAAGTACCCTAGCACCGATCTCCACTTAGTTATGGATTCACCTTTGGGGTTAAACAAGTCTGTGGTTTCTTTGTTATTTACTTTTATACACTATGTTGTAAACCCTCATCCTAGATCTCTTTTGCTCTGGCAACCTCCGTGGTGCCCTATTTCTGATCTTACTAATGGCTAGCTTCCTGGCAGTGTGGCTGTGCATCCTGCACTACCTCTCTGGGAACGAGAGAGTTACAAATACTCTCTTGACAGAGTGGCAAGAGTTTAAAGCTGGATAATTTCATCAGCAGAGGTCCTTATGGTCATATTAGAATTTTCAGGTATCAAAGAATTGAGTAGGGCTTAAAGATACTTAGCTGTTGAGGGGTGTGTCATGGTTAAATGACTTGATAGTAGGTACCAACCCCAAGGGTAAGGCTGGGCGGCAGGAAGCCCAGAAGGTGAAACTTCAGGCCCTCCCTGACCTCAAGCACACTCTAGACCAACGCTGGGTACAAGCCAAATATTCCAGGTTGGTACTAGTGAGGTGCAAAACGCCCAGCCCCTTGTATTAACCCAGGCGTTAAAACGGATGAGCTATTTATTAAACAAAGATGGTTTGTTTTGCTTGACTGGGGAATGGTGTTTCAAAACCCATTACAGTTACGAAATTATGCATTTGGGTAGAATACAACTTCAATCAAACACTAAAGTGAAGAAAGTTTTGGTGTATTCTACCAATTTGGATGGGAGCATCTGCCTATTGGAACGTCAAGGCCTGTGCCCACTTCCGCAGACCCATAATTACCCCAACTCTGTTTAAATATGGTTTTTGCAACCAACACTCCTTGTTGGTCAACTTATCACAAATAAACTTACCCGTTTTTTTACATTTTCTATATGGTTCCTTGGGCAAACCTGGGTGTGGCTCTCTTCAAGGAGGTCTCCAACCATGTTGGCCACTACATACTATCCCAAATAACGAAAGTTTCATGCCCTCCCTTGAGCCACTCCTGTCCCCTCCAGATTGAGGCACCTAAACCTCCTGGCACCGATTTACACTTGATTATGGACTCCACTCTGGAGTCAACTTGATTATTGTTGTTTCTCAATTACCTGATATTGTATACCGCACTTTACACCCTAGCCTTGGGTCCCTTCTGTACTGGCACCATTTGTAGTGCCTTGTTTCCCATTCTTCTAACGGCTAGTTCCATATCAGTGTGGGTTTGCATCCCACACAACCTTGGTGGGAACGAGAGTTACAGACACTCTCCTAACAGGTGCACCCTTATAGGCTTCATAAAGAATCCATCCTTTTATCTAATAATAAATTTGCTAGTAAGCAGACAAATCACAGCTTAAATAGTGATTCCAGCGCGTAGGGTCAGAGGCAGCCATCTTCTGCATGATAGAAACAAATGTCCCATTAGTACATTCCACCACCCCATTGACTGAGGTATTATAAGGGTCTGTGAACTTTGTTTAATCCCAAAAGCAAAGTTGTTTCTTGGACTACCTTTGAAGTGAAGTTTAGCCCATTGTCCAAAAATTGAGCTTTCAGGCTTTATGCTTGGTAAAAACAGATCAGACAAGGAGTAGATCCATGGCTTTTATGGTGGCATCTAGAACAGAAATCGCTTCAACCTATTTGGTCAAATGGTCTACCCTGATGGAGCCATCACTAAAAATGGTACCAAGGGCTAGCTTAATCTTGGGTACAACATGTCAAACAGGCCTCTAGAACTCCTAAAAGATCAAAATACCATCTGATCCCAATACATCGCTTCTTTAGCCATTTATAATACTTTTTTCACTGTCATGTACCTCACGGTCATATGTCCTTCAAGGATGACATTTGTTCATGAAGAAGGAAAGACATAAGGGAGCCATTTTTGTCAGATTTCTTATACAGCATTGCCACTTTTATTTGGGTTTCTTGGGTCACTTTTCTATAGCTCACTTTGGATCGCAGTAGTTTCCAACTACACCATTCAGGATAACCAATTATATCATATAGTTGGTCTTCTTCAGGGGTTAAGGCAGCAGGCACTGGAATACTCAAAAGACCATCAGCATTATAATGGACAGCTTCTGAGTGATGGACAATGGTAAAATCATAGATTTGTAGTCTTAATGAACACCTCGCTAACTGGCCATAAAGGCCCTTTATCTGCTGCAACCATTGAAGTGAGAAATGATCAGTGAGGTTGGTAAAATGGGTGCCATATAGTTAAGGGCAGAAATGCTTGATTGCCAATAATATAGCCAGGTACTCTTGCTTGGTAACACTAAAATTCTGTTCAGTATTGCTCAGGATCTTGCTAAAGTGAGCCACTGAATGGTTGGCTTGATATATAACGTGTTGAGTTAGGATAGCCCCAACTGTGATGTCACTTGCATCAGTGAATAGCAAAAATGGCCATCAAAAGGTGGATGAACTAAAGTAGGCTTATACAATTAGCAGTCCTTAGCGCATTAAAAACCAGTTCTGGTTAAGGCAGCCACTTAAAAGGCACATTCTTCTGTAGAAGGTAGACTTGGATTTTGGCTAAGTAGGCAAACTGAGAGATAGATTGAAAATTATAGCCACCATGCCTAGGAACACTTTATTATCCCTGAGGTTCTAGTGCTTGACATCTTTTTAATGACAGCAACTTTATCTAGAATTGTCTACATTCCAAGTTTTGAGTACCTTGTATCCAAGCTTTCATCACAGACCGGAAGAAACAGAACTTCAAAGGCTTAAGCTGTATGAAGGCCTTCCTTAGACAGTTAAAGTTGTTTAAAAATTGAGAACTGGCTACTCTTCTAGTGAGTACCAAATGTTACAATCCTGGGTTCTTCACCAATTGACATCTCCTAATTGTTAGCTGCACAGGTTCTATAAGTGCATAATTCGCGTTCTCTGATAATTATTAGCATTTGATTGACAATAGTATGATGACTAATATCCATAGTTGAATAGATAAACCCATAATGGTCCAACGCTATACCTGTACTTCTCCACGAAATACTGTTGGTGTCAACTATAGGGACTCTTCCCTTATCCACCTAACTTGATCCAATCTAAGATCCAGAAGTTCACTGACTTTATTCTCGTCATGCTGAGTCTGCAGAGATTCCTTTATAAGTTCAGCTTCTCTTTAATTGATCATCAATCCTTACTCTTTATATGACAAAAAAGTCCTAAATTATTGTATAGAACAGTAATTCACTGAAGATGAATATAACTTAAAACAATACAGATCTTTGTAATCTCTATCAGAATTTATCTCCTTTATTAATGTGAATTATCAGGGAAATCATAGAGTGAATTTGGCGCTCAACTCCTCGGTTGGCACCTCAGCCATGAAACAGCAGCCATTACCATTGAACTTACCATTTTACATCTTGCCAGCGATGGTCTTCTCCGTCTGGTTAGATTCCTCCATTGGACATCCTTATGACCTAAAATGGAAAGAGCCAGAAAATTTGTCCCTAACGTTTCCCACTCAATCACAGCAAACCAACCATATTTGACTGATAAACTTCTTAGATAATAGGGCTCTTTACCCATTATTGCAGGTCATGAACCAACTTATCAATTAATAGTTTCCGGTGGCATCACTCGCCTCACAACTGCTCATTAAATTCCCATATTGTTGGTGATGAAACCTAACTGATACCAATCAGTACACCTAATAGTTAATCATCAATCAACTTTCAGATGCCCCATTTCGTCAGGAACTCTGCCCAATAAGATTTGAGCATTCATCAGCATGATCCCCAACGGATCTGAACCTAAAAATTACCTAAAGTCCCCCAAAATTATTGACCTAAACTTAGGGTCAACCAATATCCAATTCACTCATCATCAGAAATTATCCCCTAGTGATCCACAGGTAATCTAGGAGGCTGAAAGGTAGGCAAAAACCTAACATATCCCCCTCTTGCTTAGATTTCCAGCGAGAATAAGATCAGTACATGAGAATGCCATCTTGGACCAGGTCAAATATTTCTTGATTTCTAGCAGAGCACGGCTGATCTTCACTTAACGCTTCTCAGGACAACCTTCGGTATGTGGTTCTCTTCATAACCTTCTTGCTACCACCTCTTCAGAGAGCAGTCCTCATGAACCATTGTCATGCCAGGCTGATCGATTTAATTCTGATGATGCTAGTCCCAGAAAGCCAGTTTTTTCAGTCAGGAAATACAACCCATTGTCATATTCAGGATTTTGGTCCAGCGTCCTTGATTCCTGATCTCCCTCCTCATCCTTGACAGTAGTCACTGCTGTCTATATCTTTCTTGCAGCACAATTATGTATTCTCAATTATATTGGCTCTTGTTATTTTCTCATAATTACTTTTTTGCTCATATCATTCCTAATTCTTTTATGAGAGCTTATCTCGTTTAATTTTGAGATTAGTTTCTCCAAAATTAGAGCTTAATTAAATCCAAAGTGAATAATATTAACTATTATAAAATTTTAACATCTCCCCTCTCATCCAGCTCATATGACAAATTTGGAATCTTGGTACCAGCAATTTTTCAAAAATCTTTCTGATAAAGATGCTCAGCTCTTCCAATGAAAAGTTGATCTGCGTGAAGAAATCACTTCTATTGTCCCCCTAGGACTCATACTCCTAGTCAAGCACCTGTAGGCAGTCCCTCCGCAGAACTATTGGAAATGGTATCCAACCCTGATGAAACTAGAGTAGTGACCATCTTGCATGACTCATGGCCAATTCCCCCTCAGTTGTCAGAGCCCAAACTAGATTTTAAATATCTCCTGGCTTTGGCTCCTTTTGAAAATACTCCTACTATCATCATTGAAAGTCCTGAAGCAATGCCATCCAATATTGATCAATTGCTACTCGCTGGATCCAACTTGCTAGAGTTCCTTTTCTGACTCAGCCATTTTATAAACCAACTGTTCTTTAAATCAAATTGGCCATTGGAAATCACAAACATTCAAGATCCCCTACTCAAATTGAGGACCTGAGTGATCAATTTTCTTCCATAGCGTTAAACCCCTCCAATCTTACAACCATCCTATATTGAGATTTTGCAGCCTATGTGTAAGTCCCAGGGAATGTCCTCTGGGTGTCAATCGGGCCATTTTCCCATTTCCAAGCAAGAAGGCACTGAAGAGGATGGTTGTACCCCTCATTACTCAGGGCGATCTCACTCACGTGGTAGATGAGCGCTGGGTAACAGCACTCCCACCTTGGATACCACTCCCAGTACCCACACTCTCCTTGGTAGAACTGCTATGGTGAATCAGAGAAATGCACTGAGATCATCAAAATGAAATCAATCATAACTAATTCAAGAGGCAATCAGCCCAATGCTCAGATTTAAATGGTCAAAAAGGTATGAAGACTGATTTAATGGCCAGAATGCCTGATGGGTGCGATTTGGTTAACATGACGATTAGAAAAATCTCCCCCCTCCCAAATCCATCAGACATCACCCCCAATGGGCAGGTATTAGCACCAGACACCATCGACAAGGTTCTGAAGCTTCCTACTGACAAATTGGGTGTTGCGCCTGACGCCATGACATGGACCAAACAAATGGTTCAGTGACTGAGCGTGGATGGGTTGGGTGTCCAAAACCCATTCTTAACCAAATGGGACCACCCCTATGTGGGGTGGCCTTGGGGGTTTCCCGCCACTCATCGGGCTAAATGCCGTTGTGCCAACCATTGGAAACATAGTCAAGCCTTGGTTCAGACGTTTGAGGTTGAACTGACAGTAACTTGGCCCACCACCAAATTTTTCAATGTCAGTTTCCAGGGAACTAACCTGCCCATTCCCAAATAATTCGCCAGTTAGGTTGAATTTGTGGGACCTGATCCCAGCTTGTGTTCCCCCAAATTGACTACTACTTAATCAGTCATATCGCACTGAGAAAATTATTGGTCTATTTTTCTTTCCTAAATTTCCATTAAAAAAATCCTTCCCAAATTTTAGTTTTTATATGTTGAAAATTAAGCCGCCTTATCTGCTGATGTACTTGTACCCCTTGGGGTTAATGGCCGTGTGCATCTGGTCTTTATTTTGTGCCTATATGAAATTCTGGCTCACCAGCAGATATTGGTGGAGCTCCTTTCCAGTTCCATATTCGTCCTATCAGCAGCAGTGCCTAGGGCATTCTGGTTTGCTGTTTGGATGCTCTGGTATCTGGGCTGGCAGGCCAGTCTAATTCTTACTTGCTGTTCGCCTGACACTATGCCCTTTGTTTTGCCAGCTAAGTTCTTCAAAGATGGGCCACTAAGCTCCCAGCCTCTCCCAAATTACATTGCTCATTCTGCTATCAGATTCAAGAGGCTCATAGTCCTCATCTTCAGGATGATAACCGCTTTTTGCATGACTATCTCAGAAATTGGCGCTTCCCATTGGTACCTCCCCCTTATGGCTTTAATCAAGGGCATGATTTTATAACCCACGCCTAGTATCCATTGCTCAATGCCAGCTCATATGTCCAAAGTTCTTGGCAAAGCCCATTGGCAAGCGTTCAAGACCAATCTTCTGGCTTCAGTTCCATATTGGGATTACTCAGGGTTATTCTCTGACTGCCTCTTCTTTTTCTGTTGCTTCCCTCCCTGATCTGGGGTATTGCATTTGGAAAGTACTGACATCTTCATTCTCTATCACTCATCGCATTCTCACTGGGATCAGCCTCCACGCAATGAACTTGGCTTCAAGTAGGTCAAGCCATTCTAGCATCTAATCTCAGTTAGATTTTGATGGCTTATTCACCCCTACTGTTATACATCAACTCTCACCCAAGAGGTGACATAGGTGAAATCATCCCTGATTTGAGGATAACCAATAAAAAAGTAATAAAAATATATCTTTTTTATGTGCATTTAAATAAACAATTTTATCCTTATATTTCTATCAATCTTTTATTTTTTCTTTTTTATATGGTACATGACCTTCACTTGGTTCAGCGGTCAATCTTATTATTCCCCAAACTGGTTCCTAGGTATACTCTGACCTACCAGCTTTCATGGTTCAGATGTCTCATTTTTAAGACTTAACCATTTATTTTGGTTCAGAGGTCCTTTTTTAGGACTTAACCATTTATTTTGGTTCAGCGGTCCTTTTTTAGGACTTAACCAAAAGATGTTAGGACATAACCATCTCAATGGCTCGCCAGTCCTTTGGGAACACTCTTTTTATTTCTTTTTATTTATTTACTGCTTTAAATAGTTAGCATGGACTTGTTTCACAATCCTCCTCCAAGAGGTTTTTGATGTGATAGGAGTCCATCACCATCTTGTCAATAAACTCGAATGGCCTGACCACAACGCATCCAACTTGTTTCTTCTTCTGAAACCATGCATATTACAATAGGCAACTTTATCACCTACGTGGTGTTCTGATAATGCCAATTGGTTCTTATCATCCATCATTTGGCCTTGATTTTCTTCTTCATGGTAATATCAAATGCTTTCAATTGCATCTTAAGCAGGATATTTGACAGTTGGAGCAGGTACTGCTCAGCACTCATCCCCAATGTTGTTACAATAACCAAATGTGAAATTGGAAGTAACGCGGCCTTCTTTCCATACAATAATTCCAACGGCGTTTTTCCGTTGCCATATGGTGACTTATGTTATATGCAAACGTCACCAAACTGAGGTATTCTCCCCATGCAGAAGTTCTTCTACCAACCAGCTTTCTTGGCGTCGCAGCAAGCATTCCATTGACTCGTTCTACCAGTCCATTCATCTTTAGCTGGTAAGGTACTGACACAACTCCTCAACTCCCCATTATCTTGTTCAACCTTGGGATTTAATGGGACGTATAATTCATTCCATTGTCACTTAAAAAGTCTTGTGGGAATCCAGGGCGGTATAAGACTCGATCCAGGATAAACCTTGCTGTGCTTGTAGTGTCCACTTTCTCCTTGGCTTTCATCTCAAACCATCTAATCAGATGGTTGATTGCAACTATGATATATTTAAATCCCCCTGTGCTCATCATCAGTGGTCCAATCACGTTGATGGACACCATATGCCAGACAAATACAGGGCGGACCAGTCAATATCTCTTCATGTTCTTGTGGGATTTGTGCAACTGGCACTCCACACAGCAAGCCAGATAATCAGCAACATCATAGTTGATAGGCTCCCAGTAATAGTACTGGTGAATGTGATCAGTCGTGTTCCTCAGGCCTCTATGCCCAACAACCTTATGTGCAGCCTACAAAATTGCCACTCATTCTGATGGTCTTGGGAATAATAGTCATTTTCTATCAATCATCTTAAAAACTTGTCCATCATTGGTCTAGGTGTTTTCCATTGCTTTCCAAAGCACACCTTAATATCTCAGGGATTGTTACCAATTTTTCATCAACCATCTTCTGGAACAGCTCATTAGCTCGTTGGTATACCACTTGGACCATTGAGAAACTTGATAAGCCATCCATATTATGATGAGAAGCTCCCGCTCAGTGAACTATCTCATAGTCATGATTCTGAAGCTTCAATGCCCATTAGGCCAGACGTCCTTCCAGTTCTCTTAGATTATGCAGCCAACTCAGCGAAGAGTGGTCTGTCATCACTTTAAAGTGTGTTCCATGAATATACACTAAAACTGTTTACAGGAGTTAATTACTGCAAGGCATTCACATTAAGTAATGGTGAAATTCGTTCTGCTGCTGATAAGTTCAGCTCACATAAGCTTCCAGATGCTCATCCTCAAGCTCATCTACTTGACTCAGGACAGTACCTATCACCTTTAACAAAGCATCAATCTGCTCTATAAACACAATTGAAATTTATGATATTTTTAAAATCAGCGAATTTATCAGATATTGGCGTAACTCATTGAGAAATCTCTGGGTCTCTCATTCTAAATGAATCCTCTCTTTGGATCCTTCAGCAAAGGAAAGAGGGGCTCAGAGATTCTCACAAAATCCCCTATAAATCTTTGGTAGTATCTGACCATTCTAAGGAACACTTAAATATCTCAAAACTTCTCAGGATGGCCATCCACTCTATGGCCTCAATCTTTTGGGCTTGTGGCTGCAGTCCACTAGAGTTGATAATGAACCTCAGATTTTCCAACCCTTTCTTGAAGAAATGGCAATTCATCAGCTTGTTCTTCAGGTTAGCTGCAGAAGGTCTTCTGAAGACTTCTTTCAATTGGTGTAAATGGTCAGTAAAGGTCCTACTGAACACATTTATATCATCTAAGTACAACAGGACGACTGATAACTTCAATTTATCTAATATGGCGTCCATGGTCCTCTAGAACATCGCAGGCGCATTACAAAGACCTTGGGGCCTCCTAGTTGGTTGGTATAGCCCCTGCACGGTAATGATCACGAATTTCTCCTGGTCTTCTATTGGAAAAATGGTTTTTAATATCCCAATATAAGATCCATTGCATAGAAATACTTTGCTTCTCCCAATAAATCTAATGCATAATCAATTTATGGTAGTGGATATGAATCCTTCTTTGTTATTTTACCCAGCTTCCAATAATTGATCATGACCCAATTAGAGCCATCCTTCTTTTTCATGATCAAGATTGGGCTCGCACAGGGACTTGATGATGGAACTAGAAGCCATGATTCACTAGTTTGCTGATTTCTTCCACTACCACTTTGGCCGCCTTTGACCATTGAATTGATATCATCCTTATCAGCAAATTTTCCCGGTGTCAAAATTGTGGATTTCATTCCTCACACATCACAAATTGTGATTGTCCTTGGTGAATACTTCCCAATACCTTTTAAATAATTAAAGCACCAATTCCTGCTGTCTTTCCATCAGATCAGCGAGTTGCTCTTCATTGAGCAATAGATTGATACTCTTGGCCACCCCTGTCTGTAATTCCATCTCATTGAGGGTTCCAAAATCATGGAATTTCCTCAATTCTGCCATTGGGATCAGATGGACAAATGTGATGATCTGATTTTTCTCTTAATCTTCATCAGTTTTTTTGCTTAAATTCGCCAAGAGAACTCATATTTCTCCATGATCCAGCATAAATATTACAGGAGCCACCCATGGCTCTACTCTGGACTTCTTCCAGGGCTACCAACTTCTCCATACAACAGCTTGGGTATCTCCAATGTCAATCTTATGTCAACTATGATCTGCAATCATGGTGGTATGGTCCTCAAATTCTTGATTTGTAATGGAATTCCCCAATTTTCCAGGATTTCTGTCATCATTTCTCTTTGTTTTTGACCAATCAATTGGAAGCAAATTGGGACAACTCTATCATTTTAATCAGGTTGATAAAATTATTTCTTCTGGCCAGTGGAATTTACCCACCTCTCTGATACACTAGAGGTAGCATCTGACCCAATATGGTCAACGTATTATCTTCAAAGTTACATAATGCATACTTTCTTAGAAACTTGGTCCTAATCAGAATATTGTAGTTTTGGTTGTCCAAAACTATTGCTGGGGCGGATACCACTAAAGATCCAAATTGGAGTGATAAACCACTATACAATCCACAAGAAATGTTTGTAGTTGTCCCAGCGGCTCCATATTCTTTAAGTGATCCAAAATCAGGTGAGAATTTCATCGTCATCACCAGCTTGATCAAGACAATATTGATAAGCGCTCTACTGTCAATTATCTCCTGCACCCATACTTAATAAACCAGTATATTAATATATGTACACTTGGAGTATTGTAAAATCGCGTTTACTGAGTGTATAGCAGCATTATTTTCCAAATTGAGGGTGTAAACAATTTGCGCCAATAGATCAGAAAATTGTTCCTTAATCATGCTAAGGGGGGATAGACAGGTTTGTCTCATCTAATCTGACCTTGGTCAGATCTTCCAGATTTTTTGCAGAACAAATCTTGTCCGCTAGTTGTTATGTATATGGGCGAGTGACCTCCTTGATTATTTCAGGGTCAATCCTCTTCACTCTAGATCTAGTTACTACGTTGAAATCTAAACTGACCACTTGATAAAGTTGGTCCAGCGTATCATTATTGACAAACAGATTACTAATTTCAATTTCTTCATTTAAGATATCAGGGGAACAGTTTTGGCTGCAGCTCTAGACTGTTCCCCATCTAGGCCATGGGCCCTTTTCCCGACTCCTGTGTGGGTTTGGCCTGGTTGCCTGGACCACATTAATCTGCTCCTATAACTACTTGCATTGAGCAGCGAAGTGTCCCTTTCCTCTTCACTGAAAACAGTGTTCATCTTTCTTGTCTGTCACTTGGACTCCTTGGGCTTGTTTCCTAGTACAGTTTGATTTTTGGAAACTTTACTGAACTCATTCACCTTTATAGAATTCGAATTTTGAACTGGACTTGGCTTAAAGCTTCTATTAGTGTCCTCAAATATGTCTCATAGTTCTTCAAATGATCCACCATTTGTGCGGTGGTAACTTTGGTTGTGAACATGAAAGACATCAATTGATGTAAATCAAGATAGGATTTAAGAGCCGCTTGCAACGCAATCTGTGCATCAAAGTCATCCAGTACCTTTGCTCTGACCAAAATCTCTAATATTTGGTAGAAATGGTCAGCAAGTTTTGCTAAGGACTCATTATTCTTCTAATTGGATTCCCATAAAGCCTGTTTGCAATTTTACATACACATGGGACTAACTAAATTCTTTCATTATGGCAGCCTTGGCCTCCAAGTAAGACCAGCTCTCACCCTTTAGTGAGGTAACACTAAGCCTTGCCAGTCAGTGTCAAAACAGTTCATCACCGTCAAAGCTTTTTGACAATCGCCAAACCTGAAAATAGTCATGTCAAACAATTGGAAGAACGCAGGGCGTTATCCCAATGAAATGTGGGTAATTTCGGCATAGCTCTAAATTCATCCAAAGTTTATAACTAGCCACCACACTTAGTTCAACTGCTTAACTGACTTTTGGAGTGATTTTGGGGCTCATCTCCAAAAGTGATGCAAATGAAGTCATCATATTTCAAAAAATAGTCAACAACCCCCAACTAGAATTCTTGAGGTCCTTTCTTTGGCATCAGTCGCCACATAAGGCTCACATTTGCATTTATGAGTCTATAAATCTTTGAATTGTTTCAATAGATGCTCTACATCTGCACTAAATGAACGCAATCAAATGCAATTCACTTTTCATTCAGTTTTCAAAAAATAAAATTTTTTGAACTAGATCTCCTTCTTTCCACTTAATGACGTTACTTTCCCTAGTAGCTCATTGCCAAAATTGGAGACATCTTTGACTACTTCCTTAATTTTGGTGACTCTCTCATCCAAGGCAGTAGATTCTTAAATGATTGGAAGAATTCAGGGCATTTTTGTTGATGGTTGCCAATTCCATATAGAGTTTTTTTAACTCATGCTTATATGACATCCTTACTGGTATATGCTACTCAAATACCCGCTGTAGTGAACACTAATATTTAAATATTAGGAACTGGCTACTCTTCTCATGAATACCAAATGTTACAATCCTGGGTTCTTCAATAATTGATAGCTCCCAACTATTAGCTGCACAGCTTTTATATGGTCATGATTCTCATTGTCTAATAGTAGTTGATATTTGATTGAAAATAGCATGATAACTATCAACCATAGTTGAATAGATAAACCCATAATGGTCCAACGCTAGACCTGTACTTCTCCACAAAATACTGTTGATGTCGACTATAGGGACTCTTCCCTTATTCACCTAACTTGATCCGCTCTAAGATCCAGAAGTTCACTGCCTTTCTTCTCGTCATGCTGAGTCTGCAGAGATTCCTTTATAAGTTCAGCTTCTCTTTAAATGATCATCAATTTTTACTCTTTATATGACAAAAGAGTCCCAAATTATTGTATACAACAATAGTAATTCACTGAAAATGAAATTAACTTAAAACAATATAGATCTTTATAAATTTTATCAGAATGTATCTCCTTTATTAATGTGAATTATTAGGGAATTTATAGAGTGAATTTGGCGCCCAACTCCTCAGTTGGCACCTCAGCCATGAAACGGCAGCTGTTGCTATTGAACTTCCATTCAACTTCTCACTAGAGATGTTCTTCTCCATTTGGTTGGGATTCCTCCATCAGACATCCTTAAGATCTAAAACAGAATGAGCCAGAAAACGAAACCCTAAACTTTCCTGCTTGATCACAGCAAACAAACCATATTTGGCTGACAACCTGCTTAGGTAATAGGTCTTTTGACGTGAGTATGTCTTTAATTTTGCTTCCATATTGGGAGGCAATCCAGAAAACTGATGATAACAAAATCGAGGGATACAGGTTGGTGTTGCAGCTACATATTTATCATCTACATCCAAAGTTTATTTACACCACTCAATAGCTAAAGGATCAAAGAATTTGTTTATATATAAATTAGGTAGCATTTTAGTTGTGGTGGTTTAGGAAATCAACTTAAAATAAAGTTTTACTAAATACATGTTCTCAACACCTACTCCTAGACTATTACAATCTCAGATAAACTTGACACAAATATTCTATGAAAAATATATATATAATTTTTCAGTTGACTTGATCAGTCCAATGTTTCAGGTATAAGGTTGGAGGTTTTTTTATAGCTTTTATTTAGTTGATATTATCAGTCAATTATATGGTAACCTTTCAGATAACTAACTAATTCCTCATTTAATTTATTTGGTTGATTTAATTGGTCAATCTATACTAAATTTACTAATCGCCATCTACAATAATTCATTTTAGATATAGTTGGTTTTATTGATCAACCTATGCAAAAAGAATCCACACCCATAATAATTTAGGCTCATCAATCATGATTTCATACTTTTAACTTACCCCCCATCCATAGGACATATATCATATAAAAAATAAAATAAATAATGTAACGTTGGCCTATACTCATCAAAAAGCCAAATCAAAATATAGAGATTGTATACTTTTGGAAAGGGCTTCTCAAGAGCAATCCAGTGATATCCATAAAACACCATAAGACAGAGGAAAGCGGTGCCAGGAACGTAAAAGGATGAAGGTATACAAGCAGATCAATGATGGCGCCAGTATATCTGCAGCTGGGGTGGCCAAGCCTATGCAAGTGGATGATGTAATCACTTCTATATCAACACCAGACTGTATAGACATTGATTGTGTGTGATTGCCACATATAAAGACACATTGGGCGGCAGCTAGTGCACATTTCACTACTACGTTTGTCAACAATCCATTTGGACATAAGTGTTTTGTATGTGACCACCTATGGTTTCTGCGCTCATTGAAGCCACCAAAGGAAAAACACTTACCATTACTTTTTAATACTTTCCCAGAAGAGGCAGTGACTGACTTTAAACTGTGCGGTACATGTAGGAAATTTCTGGACTCAGAAAAAGTGCTCATGTTGTCACATTCAAACGGGTTTGTGTATCCACCAAAGCAACATAGATTGCCTGCATTAGATCCAATCAGTGCATGTTAGTATCACCGCATCTTCCATTCATGAAGATATGTTGGTTGCAT
>JAKSZP010011020.1:0-65925 GCA_022478985.1 Massospora cicadina
CAGTTGGGATTTTTTCCCATCAATAGTGAAAGATGCGATGTGGGGAATTTTTGTGATATCCTCCACTACCTCCTGGTTTGGGGAAATAATTGCAATTGACTTCCCAGTGCTAAGGGTCAGCATCAGCTGGAATCTTTGCATTTAAAATTGTTTAATATTTTTGTAGGCTTCCAAGCCTTCTCAGAGATGTCTTTTGACTACTGTGTGTGCCAGTGTAGTTGGAAGGTAATCAAAAATTATAAAAATATCTTTTGACTCTGTCCAATGTGTACATTTGGTTGATACCAAATGCTGACCATTGGGAAGGTTGAGTACCACTCTGACCTTCGCTGCTTCATTTGCTTCTTCTACAGTTTTTAACCCAAGGTCTACCCAACCTTTGCAGATAGTATGGGTTGTTAAGTACAACGTGTGCAGGGGAAAATTCTAGTTGGACTTCGCCAAACCTTTCCCACATTGTCAGTGTTTCTACGCCCAGGAAAACTCATATCCCATGCTCCACCAATGACAGTGGTTGCAAGTGGGTACTTCCATGTAACTGCAGTATTTTACCAAAAAATTCACAAAACCTGCGGGGTGCTCCACCTCAAATTTTTGTTTTTACTGATATTTTCATTTGTACCTGTGCGCTTGGTACCTTTGGGAGGTATAGGTAAGGGTCCTCTGCCCTTTACTGCGTTTGCTCAACTCTTTACTTTATTAAGCATACTCATCTCACCTGGTATTGATTATCAAATTGTACAGTTTGAATCGAATTGTATTACTAAAACTGATAGTAATTATAAAGAAAAGTTTTTTGGAGCTACAATTAATCAGAAGGCAATGCAAATTTTTGGATACATTATCAATAAAAATATGACATCTATACAAAAGAACTCGGGCTTTATAGTTACGTTGGATTATCAATGCTGGAAGTTACAGATGAGACTGAGAAGAAATGAAAATTTAATTCTAATTAAATATTACTCTCAATAAATCTACATGTTCATTTTTAAGTATACTGTCTTAATATAGTTATATCTTATTGAGCAAAAATCAGACTGTGACAATACTTCCCTAGTGTAATTATAATTGAAACACTGAGCTTTCATAAAATACATAGTCACAAAACTAACGGATGAGATAATGGCATTATATTTCCCCTTGATTAAAGATGATTAATATTTCAACTAAAGTGTTGGCCTGAACCAGTATTAGTATAGCCATTGTGCAACCTTAAACCCCACTAGCCTACCTGACTGTATTGAAAACTATCTAGACTTTCTTGATACCTCTAAAGATTATCCAATAACCTATTAAACAAACATTTGATATTAGAATTAAGCTTATAGCTGACTGGGTAAATGAGTATTCGCTCTATTATAAATTGTCACTGAGGTAAAAGGCCACACTGGATGTTTGTGTTGATAGAATGTTTTATAATTGGCAAATGATATTGAAGCATTTCATGTATGTTGTAATTTATTGTATTTAGAAAAAAAGAATGGCTCTCTTAGACAGTGCGTTGACTATGGCAATCTAAACATTAAAATGGCATAAAACCCTGCACATTGCTATAAGAACAAAAGATATCTTATTATGTTGAAGAAACCAAAGTTTCAGCAAGATGTACTACTTAAATGCCTTTAATTAAATTCTTATCAATGAATTTTTAAGAATAATTTCATGCTTTTTAATCTGAGAAAGGGATCTACCAGTTTAGAGGAATGCATTTAGCTTTTAAAAACACCTTGCCTGTTTCCAAAGGCTTATTGATGTGGTCCTGGTATACCTCATGTGTCCTGCATGATATACTTTTTATATAACATCTGAAATATTCTTCTTATATTAGAACTTAATAGTAAACATTTAGTATACATCATTGAACGTTTATCACAGGTAAACTTAGCCATAAAATTGAGTTTTATTCTTTTGGATTTATTGCAGGGAAGGCCAACCATGGGATGGACACTTCCAAATATGACTCAGAAGAGACAAACTTAGTACCAGAGGAGGCACCCCAGAGAAGCGATGCTATTTCCTGTTGCCAGCGGGAACGCCACTTATGGGGAGGGGGAGGAAACGTGGGAGGGGGCCATAGCCACAATTGAGCACGTGTGGAGGAAGGGGTCTGATTTGATGAACCAGACTGGGAAACATGAGGAGACCAGCTGTCAGCGACGCAGTGGGAGGTGACCAAACATCCACGCTTGAAAGTGGTCCACCAGATGAGACTGGAATCTGTGGACCACTTCTGGGAGGGTGGGGGTGGAGCCAGCGATGGCATCTAAGACAATCGTGTGGATGGTCCACATGGCGATTGCAACCACCAAAGCACGAAGGGAGGGCGGAATGGGGGAGGCCATTGATAGAGCAAACATATCTCTTGACAGACTGAAGGGATGCATTTGATCCTGGCCCTCCAGACGTTGAACTTCGCGCCATATCACTTTAGAGGTAGGGCACTTCTCCAGGCGGTGAAACAGCGCTCCATACTGGCCACACACGACACAGGATGAGTGTAAAGCGTTAGAGCGCTCAGCTGTATGATACACCCACCTCAGGCAGCGCCACACATGGGAGCGGACTTATGGCTGCAACAGAGGATGGTGTACATATTTCCAGATAGTTTTTTGGGTTTCAATGGAGTAGGGGATGTCCATCATGTCCAGGTAGTCCACCCTGGATAGGACATGGGGCCTAGTGGGGATCACGCCATCATGGATGGGTAGCCCCTGTACCTCTTGTGTGAACTGAGGAGAGGGGCGGCCTCTTTGGGTTGTATGTCCGCTAATACAAATTCTCCACTCAGCGTATCACATGGAGAGTAGGATTCGTTTGTAGTGGGTTTTAGTCCTGTGAGGACCTGTGGCCGATGTGTGTGTAATGAGGTATTTCATCAGGGAGTGGAGTTTGATGGATTGTTGAGGCTCAAGGCGCGGGAGAAGTTGGAGCGGGCTGCGCGGGACCAGTGTTGGGAGGGGAGTGTAGGGGTGGTGACGGCCGCAATCCAGGTGCCCAGGATCTTGGCGGCATGGGCTTTGAAGTCAAGCAGGCCCATGCCACCATGATGTTGAGGGCCAAACATGACCTCTAGTCGCACTGGTGGAGGGCGGCCCAACCAAAGCCATCCTTGCAGCAAGGCGTACAAGGATTTGTAGAAGCTTGGGGAGAAGGGGATGGCATGGGCTCCAAACCAGACTTTGGAGAGGAGCATAGAGTTGGCTAAAACAACCCCGCCAGTAAGGGAAGTAGGGTGGGCTCTGAGAGAGGCAATTCGCTTCGTCACGTTATCCAGAATATGGCACTCCATTACTGCTGATGCGTATCCGCCTGCCTCCATCCACACGCCCAGATGGCGTACTGGTCCTATGGTAGGGCGTGGCATGAAGGGAAGCACTAGTGGGATGGTGTGTGTTGAGATGGTAGGGCGAGGACATGGGCGAGCAGATGGGCTGGGTTGGGAACTAATTTCTGGGGTCCAGCAGTTCTGAAACCGACCAAGGAGGATGATTTCAGTTTTGGAAGCGTTCAGTGCCGCGTTGCTTACCCGGGAATACTTCTGAATGAGAGCTTCAAGCGCGCGTGCATCTTGATTATTAGACACCCCAACCACACAATCATCTTTGAATGCCATTATCTTGACTGGGGCTTGGCCTGGCACGCGGACCCCAGTGAGTTGGGCATTCACATTTCACAGTAGTGGGTCAAGGCTGAAGTTGTATAAGAGTGGGCTGAGGGGGTCCCCTTGTCGCAAGCCCCTTTGAGGGCGGACTACTTCCGTTAGGAAGCCAGGGCCACGCACTGCCATTGTTGCAGATTCCGTGAGCAGCATTACCCAGTTGATGATGCGAGGGGGTAGGCAATATTGATGGAGTCAGGCCCTGAGGTATTCCCAGTTTACTCTATCATAGGCCTTTTGTTGGTCCAAGAATACAAGTGCCCCAGAGGCTGTGGACTGACATACATTAGCCACAGAGTGCACGTTATCCCAAATTGACCTTCTGGGGATAAAACCAAATTGTTCTGGGGAGATGGTGGCAGATGCTACAGTCCCTAAATGGTTAGCCATGATTTTTGTTAAATTTTTGGTGTCTGTGTTAGTTAGAGAAATGGGGCGCCAGTTGGCTAAGTCTAGCTTATCCCTTTCTTGAAGAGTGTGACAGTGAAGGCCTAATGTCCTCCTGGTAGGAGGCGCGTTTCCATCAGGATTGGTTAAGTGAGGCGAGCAGCAATGGGGATATATATCTGAAATACTTTTTGTAGAACTCATATGGAATGCCATCTGGGCCTGGGCATTTTTGGTTTGATGCACTGCAAATGGCTGTCTATAATTTGGTCATAGTAATCAAATTCATTATTCAGGGTATCAGAAAATGGTGTGGATGTGGGCTCAGTTGAGAAATTCCGCCACTTCAGCCAGCTGAATTGGATCAGATCGGTACAACTTGGAGTAATACTTTTGTGTTTTGATTGCCACTTCAACTGGCGTATCCGCAATGGAATCATCTGATTTTCGCACCTGTGTGCAGGCCACGCTCTGGCGTGGTGCAAAATTTTTTTTAAAGAAATGTGCGGTGCACTTGTCACCTTTTGTGATGCGTGTGGCCCTGTAATGAACACAAACCCAATGTTTGTGTTGTCTTTCAAGTGTGTTGAGGTGGGCAGCTGCCTCTGCCCACTTCCTCCCCATGCAGAGCTGTATCCTGTAACTGGGATGTTGGACTCCAAGTGTGCCAATTCTGCCAGAGCGCGCGAGATAACCGCTGATGTGGTTCTTGAGCATCTGGAGGAGAGATGGTGAGAGTGGCGGATGGTGTCATCTTTGAAAGTTGCCCATGTGGAAATGGGGTCCACATAAAACGGTGCAACAAACTTATTTGCCAAAGTCGCCTCTTCTACCCACATGGAAAATCCTGGCGAACCCAAGCTTGGGGGGGCGGATTTTGTACCAATGTGGGGCCTTAGCAGCTGTGACAGGTAGGTGGTAGGTTAGCGAGACCAGTCAATGGTCGGAGAATTCCAATTTTGTTGTCTTGAAGTGGGAGATGTGGGGTTGGAATTTCGCCGGCATTAGAATAAGGTTGATGTGGGTCATGGACCTTAATTGGCCATTGTGGACGTGGGGACGCATCATGTTTTTGAGCAGCGGGGCATGTCATGGCAGTGCATCCATTAACCTAAGGGTGGCCTTTAGAACGCGTAGTTCTACATGACCCTGGGGGGCGTGGGGTGAGGAAGGCCACCGGTCCATTGGTGTGTTTAGCCAACAGTTCATGTCGCTGACTAGGAAGGAGTCTGGGGGTAGCGGGAGGGATTTGACCAATGAGAAAAATTCCTGACACTTGCGTGCACCATTTGGGGCATAGATGTTGACAATTGCATGTGCTACGTTGGCCCACGAGAAAGTGACAACAAGCACTCGGCCATTTAGGAATGTTTCTGAGGATGAAAATTTGAAAAAGTTATTTTTCCAAATTAGCACCCCACAGTGCATCGACCAAAAGGATAGGGATGGGAGGAGCATTTTTTCTAAGCTTCCTTGGAACCTCGTGGACAGTGGGACTCCTGGATGGCTAGGATATCCACGGGTAAATTGTGTTGTAAAAAACTCAGTTTCCTAGCCCAGGATGGGGAGGCCTTGAGTCCAGCGATATTCAACGTCCCTAGAGTGAAGGTTTCCCCCATCGCACCTTAGGTGTGAGGGGTGGGCACCTGGGCCCACCATCCTCTTCTAGATCCCCGCGGGCCTTCACAGCAGCATGGGTGTTAGCAGCAATGCTATCAGAGTTTTTGTTGATTTTTGCAGAATAAAAGCATTGGCTTTAGCCTTCACTTTTTGTTTTCCTGACGTCGGACAAATTTTTTGCAGTGCAGGTGAGTTTGGTGCACCGTTGTGTGGGTCAAAAAAAATTTTCAGTTGGGATGGGTCCCAAGTTTGTTTTAACCAGAGCTTGGGTGCAACGATTGGGTTAGATCAAATCTCCCATTGGATCCTCAGCTTGAGTGGCCCACTCGGCATGGGCTTCCCAATCTGATTGGTTGATGGATTCCTGAGTTGCTTCCACTGCGAAGGTCTCCATGTCCTCCTGGCATTGTGAGTGTGGGATAGCGGTGGTGGCTTTGGCCACTTCCTTGGCCGCGGCCCTATGGGCCTGATTGGCCTTCTTCCACTCTTGTGGGGAGATAGGCTTTACCAGTAGGTAGCAGACTTGTGCTCCCCACAGGAAAGCCTCTTTGGTGCTTGCGGTTGGTTCATAGTGCGCCTCTCCACTGGCCATGGCCACCGAGGGTGCTCTTGGAATGTGACGCCCTCCTTGATGGGGCATGCATGTGCCTTATGGCTAAACATGTCACAGTGGGCGAAAATGGGGGGCGCGCTGTCCACGGTCACCCAGAATGGGTGGGTGGTATGCCCTGCAATATCAATAAAAGTGGAGTGTGGGATCTGGGTTAGGTCCTTCACGATCTCCTCAGTTGGGGTCAGAACTGTGATGGCTTTGCCAGTGCACAGGTGTGGCATCAGCGTGAAGCGTTGCATTTTGAAAGATTGTATTTCACCATATACGCGAGACCTTCTTTCAGGTGTTGTTCCAAATTGTCACATTTTACCGTAGTAGGCAAAAAGTTGAACGTGAGGAAAATTTGGTTTGATTTTGTCCATCTGGTACATTTAGTTTCGACAACCCATTGCCCTTTGGGGAGGTTGACCACTATGCACACCGCTGCAGCCTCGTCTGCTGCCATTTTGCTTTTGAAACCTAGGTCCAGCCAACCGCGTGACATGGAGTGAGGTGCAATGTACACCGCGGTCAGGAAAATTGTGTGCACATCTTCACAAAATTTTTCCCATAAGGCCATTTTTTGGATGTCCAGAAACACGCGGACTCGAATTCCACTGATGAAAGTGGCTGGGAGTGTGTGTGTGTTGATGTACTGGTTGCATCGTGCTTGCCATGCGAGTATCTCTGGGGAAATAGTGACCGCCAGTTTCTTAGTATTTTTTTCAATTCCGTTGGATTCTCTGGGGCGTTTTCGAACATTGGAGGCCATGAGCCTTCCACCTGCTCCTCTTACCTTGCTTGCCCAACTGCTCCCTGACATGGGCGCAGACTAATCTCCTCTGTGAGATTATCAAACTAGATTCAGTCTTAATTGAATAGGTTGCAATAGTGATTGCAACGAGAAAGAAAAGTTTTGTATTATTATTCTTTTAAGATCAAATATTAATATAAGAAATATCTTAATTTCTCAAGGACATATGATTTCTCTGGACAAAGAAGCGTCCATCTGTAATTGTGCTAATGTTGGCTTAATCACTGAGCTTTAAACATTCCTGGTGTCTTTAATTATTTTAGGTCTTTCTTGTAGATGTCATAAGTTATTGCCCCTCTTTACATAGCATCAGACAAATGGACACTAAGTTGAATGACTGAGTGTGACGGAGCTTTTATTGTATTAAATCTCATATGGTTTTGTATCCCATTTCTAGTGCGTGTGGATCCTAAAGTTCTCTTGTTTGTGCTACTGACATGTTGAGCTTTAAAATAGTAGAAGATTTGTTTATGAAAAAGAAGACAGAGTAGAAAGATCCAATTCTTACTTTTATAAAGGTATCTTTGGCTCAGTTAATAGTTGCAATCTTTAACAATAATCTTCTTGTTGTAGTAAAATCTTTGCATAACTGACGTCACAATCTTCATAGGTCTAGATGACCTTTTACTGTTTGTACATACTATAAATCCTTGAGGTATAATTGTTTGCCACGGAAATTAACTCATTGTCAATACAAATGATTGATAGATTTACTTATGTTCAATTTAAGTACTGTAGTGGAGGAAAGTAAAAAACACTTAACAAAATCCTTTCACAACGCTCTGTTTTATCACTTAACTCTCTTGGTTGATTCACAACACACAATAGTTAATATAGCTGCAACCTTTTAAGAAGGCACTTACATCATTCCTCATGCTCTTCTTTCTTTGTTGCACAAAAAAGAAGATGTGGACACCCCCATTTTGATTCTAGTTATCTTGACTTTTTTCTATTTTATAATTAAAAATTAAGCAAGTGTGAAAAGGGCATGGTGAACCATTAAGCGAAGGCTACCAACTTTTTGATTGAGTGTTTTACTGAGACAAGTGTTACATCCCACCAGTATACCTCAAGGTGGAGATGATAAGTGAAGCTCATTACCCCTACTGCATGTCACCTGGGTAAAGCCAAGACCACGGAACTAAACAGATGCTCTTACAGCTGGTATGACCCTTCTTCAAATGTGGTTGATTTTAAGATCTTTTTTTGGCTGCAACAATTCCATAATCAGTCAAACTCTTTAATTTTCCGTACTACTTCAGGCTGCTGAAGGGCCCTGGACATCTGACTTTGTAAGCGTTATTGTCAAACACAATGCTCCCTGTCTATAACTCAATTATATTTTTAGTGCATCCACTCTACCAAAATGTTCCATTTTTCCCTATTATACCAACATCACTACATTTTAAACTACACGCTTGTATGTTGAAAAAATCCTTTGTTTCCACAATATACCAAAAGAAATCTTATATATCAAAGTTATCAAGAAACTTTTAGGTTCTTTAGTAATCACTTATGTCCTTAATTGGTATTTGCCTGTCGCCATGGCTTTCATCTTCATTTGGATGGACAGGTAAAGATTGTTGAGCTTTGCCCTAGTCTAGGTGAAGCCTCAACTCTAAGATATGATTCAGTTATTACTTTAATTAACGTCAACTTAGCTTATTATTACTTTCAATATTAGTTTATGTTTTATATTTTATATCTTACATTAATTTTCAATTTACATTTTATTGGGCCTAAAGACCAAGGTCACTAATTATAGTATCTTAAGAACTAAGCGATTTCCTATAATAATGCCAAGTTCATGACCCAACAAATTCTGAATAAATCGCCAGATTTGTGCTCCTCTGGCCAATGAGATAGAGAAGAACGACTGAACTGACTTGGTATCATCTTGATAAACTTCCTGAGGTTATACTCAGTTTTATCACCTCTACTCAACCACCCTATACCACCTATTATGCCTTACTCTCTAGTTGTTTCCTACTGGCAGATAGTGGATACCACATAAATGTGTAACCATTATTGATCTCTGTTCATCCTTCAATGCTAAATCCTGATCTACTCCAGCTCTAAATCTGAACTGTGCCATCATCTCCTATTCCTGAATCTACTTCCACCTTTACACATGGTATTCGCTTATCACTCATCATAATCCTAATTTTCCCCCAAGTACTTTAAATAGTACTAAAAGCCTTTCAAATTTGACCTCTTATGACTTAATTTATTCTAAACATAATGTTCCCTTGGGCCTCTGAACCACGTTAATCTAGTTAATCACATTGTATTTATTAAATTCTGAGGAAAACATCCAACAATTTTTTGTCAGCTTATACCATTGGCAGAAATACCAAGTGTGGTGCTCACTACATGGCACTCTGAGATGCTACTGTGAAATCATCTATCATCCTAAGGATAAAACTATCTTGGAACCGCTAACCTCCTACTATTATAATATAAGCTCTATTATATCTGGAGAAGAGGGACCTCTGACCAAATAATGAGGTTAAGTCCCCACTCAATTATATCAGGCAAACCTCTGAAATTTATAACAGAGATTAAGTTTCAATTTTCTGTTATCCTACCAGGCATCTCTGAATACCTAACCATTCCTTGCCAAACAAGTTGAGAAAAATTACCTCTGCAACTCATTATGTTCCCATACTGAAATTGGATGCATTTTTTTATTTTTTATTACATGTTGTCACCATCAAGACAACATTTTAATTATTACTATTTTAATTCATGAATATTCTTGCTATGCATGTTCAAAATTGATTAGGTAAGCTGAACACTCCTGCACTTTGACATTTTCCATTGCCATGCTGAGAAAATGTTTTTGCTCAGATATAATCCAATTTACCTTACCTGTTGTCAGCAACATACTGATCTGTCCACGCAAGAGTGATTTTAATGAGGCCTGTGCTATTCTGATGGTTACCTAGACTTATCAATAAAAATGCCTTGACAACCATTTTACATTCACTTATGGATCTAATTTTCTTGACAACGTTATAATCTTTTATTTTTATATAATTTAAACTATTTTATTTAATTTAAAAGCAACAAAAATGCAAATAATAAAAAGTAAAAAGCAAAAAATAAACTAATATTGTATTTAGTTATTTACTATAATTTATTATACTATTATTGTAGGTTTAATTTTATCTCCTAGCTTGTTCTAATAAGTTTGCATGGGCCAAATGAAAAAAGTGTTTTTTAATAAGTTGCTGTAGGCCAGACGATTAAAAGTCTCACCTGCAACTACAATGCCATCACTCCCATCTTTATTATCAGACTCAATTTGGTTAAAGGAAAATCATATTTTATTCTGAGTTAAGTTCATCAGCTTATTGCTGGCTAATTTGAACCAAGAACCCAAAGTTCTAACCAATAATACTGTCCATCAGATAAAATTTAATCTGAAATTGCCTGATTAAAACCCTGAAGCTGTCCATCTGTTGGGATACTCCCTGTATTAGGTGAAAGCCTTGTCCAGGAGGAAGGTCAATATATTCATATAAAGAGCACAAGTTTCTAATGGCCCAATAATTTTGTTAGTGGAGTTCAATTTAACTGGAATACCAAATTTGGGGCTTTGCCTGAATTATGCCAAATTTGGGGAATATTTACGTTTCCAAGTTGTTATCTAATCTTAATCCACACTTTTATCTACACCCACCTATCCCAGTATCAGGACTTTCCTATAGGTTCCATGACACTACCCTTAAAATCACTACTCATATCCTTACATTTCTTTTTTTAGAACTAGGTGGTCCCAACCTAAAGAGGGGATACACCAATCTTTATTTAATCACGCCTGAGCTCCTAAGAGCTTGAGGCAAAGGCAGGGGTAAGCGGAGGTGTCAAGAAAGGGTGGGGGAAAGCTTTGCCAGAGCCAGGTGTCCACTTGAACTGACCTATTGGCCCATGGCGACATGGTAAATACTCTCAGAGACATCTTGAAATGAACATGAAAGTGAGTGATCATATGGGGCAGCGTCCACAGAGTGGAGTCAAAAGCGGCGTGAAGACATGAATTATGAATAGTCCATATCACTGCACCAAATGCCAGGACCCTTAATGATTGGGAGCAATTGGGGAGTGAGAGTTTGAAGATGTAGTCCAGAACTGGGTGCGCTACCCAGGGTTCTGCTTGCAGGAGTTCGCGGACCTTGCTCCAGAAAGGGGCTATGTGGGGTCAAGTAAAGAAACGGTGGAGGTGGGTGTCTGTCAGCTCTGCACATTGTGGGCAACCCTTGTGCTGGAAGGTGGGACCAGTTCGATCCCCTGTCCTGTATGAGCAGTGTAGAACACGCCACAGTGTCTTTGACACTTTTTCTGAGAGAACAGGATAGGTAACTTCCTTCCAGAGCGCCTTGAGATCACATTCCACAGCGCGGGGGGGGTAAAAGTTCAAGGAGACGAGGCCACATTGGGGGTCTGTCCAAAGGGTGGAGGTGGGAGATAACAATCATCCCATTGTGGACCAGGGCGTGATGCTGGGGGCTGATCCCAGGGCCACTCCTTTTATAAGGGAAGGCTTGGTACACCCATACTCCTGCCCTCTTAAGTGCAAGGAGAGCCTGATTCCAGTAAAAACTTGTTGAAGGTTTGAGGCAGTGGCCTGGAAGGTTTGTTAGCCACTTTCCCACAGCTGTAGGTGAGGTTTTTCGAAGCCCTAGAGAGGCTGCTTAACCCTGGCATAAAGCTGGAGCCCATTGCGGCATTGGAGCCATATCCTAGCAAATGATGGGCTTAAGGAACCCCGTCAGTATTGAAGTGGCATGAGACCTAGTGTCCAAAAGACCTAGGCCCCCCTCACTGCGGGGTCAGGATATTGTGGTCAGAGCTGTGGGTGGGTGGTTGGATCCCCATATCCAACAGCAAATTATCACATTCAACCTCATGTAGAAACTGTCCATAAAGGGGCAGACATGATCAAGAAACCTTAGCTTTAATAGAAGAAAAACATTCGCCATCAGGGCGCGTCCCTGGGGGTGATACACCGGCAGCTCCAGCTAGCTACACGAGAGTTTATTGCATTAAGCAAGCGGTACTCATTACCCTTGATTGCAACCCCTTGTGGTGTGGTGAGGACACCTAGATGCCAAAAGGTGTCCCGGGTAGGTTCCAAACCAAAAGCGGAGGAAAAGATGGGATACCAACTTGTACTATAACGGTTTTAGAAGTATTAACTTTTGCATTGGACGCCTTGGAGTAGCAATCCAGGGCCTCCATGACCAGTCTAGGTCCTTCTTGCATCCAACTGCCACTGCTGTGTCATCAGCAAAGGCTATGGTGCGGGTGGGGGGCTTCCCAGGAACCTGAATACCCACCAGTCGTTCCTGGAGTAGGGCCAGAAGAAGATCCAAAGCTATATTGAATAAGATCGGGCTCAGTGGATCCCCTTGCTGGAGACCCTGTTCAACCATAACCGGTGCTATAAAGCCTGTTGAGGACAGTACCTTAATGTGAAGCTGGGCGTAAAGAGCTGATAGCCATGTCCTAGCTTGAGGTGGGATGTGGAGGCGGGCTAGGGAGGCGTCCAGATACTCCCAATTTATTCGATCATATGCTTTTTTCATATCCAGAAGCGCCACAAAACCATGTGTTTGAGATGAGTTAGCTGACAAGGTTGCCAAAAGCTCATTGTAATTGTTCTAAAGCGACCTCCCTGGGATAAAGCCATGTTGAGCTAAGTTGAGGCGTGGTGCTGCCCACTTAATTATGCGGTTTGCTAGAAGCTTAGTAAATAGTTTGTGGTCCGTGTTCAATAGTGATATTGGTCGCCAATTTTGCAAAGTCCTCTAGGCTTGCTTTCTTATGGATAAGGGTCATAATTGATCCTCTCAAGTCAGGAAGTACTCCCCCTTCTGTCAAGAGAGTCAAGAAGAGGGGCTGGAGGGCCTTTGTATCTGTGACGGGATCCACTAGATACACCTCAAACGGGATACCATCTGGGCCTGGTGCCTTCAAACGTGGGCTGTGGAGTAGAATGTCCATTGCTTCTTGCTGTATAATTGGTGCAAGAAGTTCTTCATCCGCTGAGAAATTAACCATTGGTTCCGGAGCCCCTTCAATGAATTCATGAACATCTGCTGGGCTTACCCAGGAAGCCTTGAAGAGGGCTGAATGGTAACATTAGATCTCGTTGGTGATCTCCTCCTTATTTGTGGTAACAGTGGTCCCCACCGTCAGGGTTGCAATCTCCTGATCCTTTGAGCGGGCTTTCTGCTTCTGGTAAAAGAAACGGGTGGGCCGTTCCCACTGGGTGTAGTAACGTGATGAGGTGAAGTTTGCTGCACGTTCTTCTCGCTCAGTAAGTTCCTGCTGGTATGTCTCGTGGGCAAATTCCCTAGCCTCAAATCATTGAGAGGAAGGCACTGGGCGGCAATTTCTTTCAATATGTCTTATTTAGCTTCAGCACGTCTGACTTTAGCCTGGGCCGCTGTCATTCGAGCCTTAGCACAATTGTAGACTACCTTTAGGATCCTTGCTTTTGTATCAGCCCATTTTTCTTGTAAAGTTCGCAAATGAGGTGAGGCCAAGTGCTCTGGCTCACAAATGGCTGAATTTATTTTCTCTCTTGCAAACTGGTTGTTCAAGAGCCCTGGAGCAATCCTTGGCCAAAATCTTCTTGATGGTCTGAGGATTGTTGTCAGGATCACCATGAGGGATCTGTGATCACTTATAGTGTTATCTCAGGTTATGGGATAGGACACTTGACCAACCAGCAATGGGCCCACTAGGGCCATATCAATCTGTGAATCTGATGTGAATCTCTGACCTGCACCTTGGATCCAAGATATACAGCCAAGTCCAGATGCTGAGGGGGAGGGCATCCATGAAACCACTTGACCTGAGGAAATTTTGAAGCTGGGCTGTACCTCATCTATATTTGTGGCAGGAAGAAAGGTGTCATGCACTTGACTTAATATTGTGTTGAAATCCCCCATCAGCACTGTATTACCTGGGAGTTGTAGTAGAGCAAGTTCTTCCAAAAGACGGTCATGCTCTTGACCTGCATTTGGCAGGTATATGCTTGTAACAAAGAAAGAGAATTCAGGGGTTGATAATTTAGCCAATATAAGGCGATCATCACGGTGTTTCAAAATTGGTGGGTTTTCACCCGGGGGTTGAGGATAATAAGGGCCACATAGTGTGACCAACAGGAGTTACCTCCAAATTGGTCATTCCATGCTACAAAATCAGAGGGGGGACATGGGGCTCCTGGACAGCTGCAATATCTATGCGAGTCAACCTGAAGTTGTGGAGGAGGCAGGCTCTCCGCTTGTAATCCTGCAGCCCATTAGACTTAATGGACTTCAGGGTCAGGGTGCCCCTTTGGGGCCTCATAGCTGTCCCCCTCCATATCCAGGGGGTTACTGGAGCTTCCACCTGCATCCATAAGGCTGCTCATTTTTAGTCCGTGAGCTTGACTCTTTGCAGCAATCCATGCTGATCGATGAGGAGGAGGATTATCCTGAGTTGATGGGGTTGAGGAGACTGTAAGCCAGCCCAAGATACTTCCCCCGCTGCTTTGCACAGGAGTATCTTGAGGGTGCTCCATAGACTCCTCAATTTGTGCAACATTGGATGTATCAGAGTCCAGAGTCACCTCCTTCAGTACTGAGAATGGCGTCTGAGTTGCAACACCCATAGATGGTGGGGGCAGCAATGACTTGGTGCCTCCACCTTGACTTGGGTACTCCATACCTGTTCCACCCTTGGGGTATTCTGTATTACTGAATTCATTTAAGATGCCACCCCTGGGCTGGCTTCCTCTGTATTAGCTTGATGAGAAGCAGATTTGCGCTTATTTTGGGCTGGTGAAGGGTCTGGCAATTTAGAAGGGGTTCCCATAGGGAGAGGGTTTTCCACACTAAGGGAATAAAGTTGTGCTACTGGCTGTGTCTTCTCAACTGCTACACGAAGGGAAGAGGGGTGAGATCCTGTACGGGCACCCATTGGGTTGGTTGTAAGATTGCCGCTGCTGCTGTATGGGAGCATTTCTTACCTGTTGCAGGGACTTGGCTACTAGAGGAGAGAGCTTGTTTATGAGCAGTACAACTATTATATAGGTGGCCCAAAGCATTACACCATGAGAAACGTGGTCAGCCTGGTCTGGATCAACAAAGAAGATTTCAGAACAGGATCCAATGACTGCAACACGTGGGATAACCTCCATGTCGCGGGCCACCATTGGGTTGGGGATAAATGATGCCCTATCAATATGAGCCCTCTGGGTTGGGGCATAATAGGCTGGTGCACACAGGTCTACTGATAGAACTGACCCAAATTCCCTCAATCCTTGATGAAGCGTAAGCTTAAGGGATTCTGGGTTCACTGTAGTTGGAAGATTTGAGAAAGTTACATAGAAAATTTTCTCAAAGTTAGATCTAGTTCTCAGCACACGAAGAGAGCCATGCGGAATCTCAATTGTAACTGAGGCTGCATGATCTGCATCTGCTGCAGTTGTAAGCCCTACATCAATATAGTGGCTTTCCACCACTTCATTAATAGTGGTGTTAACTTAAAAAGCTCTTGCTATGGCTTCAAAATAACTAAAAAAATCCTGTGCATAAAACTCAACAAGATTATGCCCATAGTAGACCCTAACTGAATGAGCAAGAGTGGACCTAGGGATTGCATGTTGTGAGCGAGTTTCTGCCCATCTTTTCCTCACTTCAGCCACAAAAGCAGCTTCATGAGGGTCAATGGTGGGTGGTGCAGGCACTAGTTTTTTCTGCCATGCGCCTGAGGCATCCTTCCCTCGCTTATTTTTGTTCACATCTAAATTTGAATTTAAATGTAACTTAGTGGATTCCTCATGGGGGGAATACCAGATGAAGGCGCTGGCATCCCTCTGGATTTACGCGCTGGCCCCTGCTGGGCCTTCCCAGTAGGTACTTGATTTTTTTCAGGTTGGGTAGGCTTACCTGGCTTGAATTTATTCCCTGCCAATTGATTGGGTAATTCTGGCTCATCATCAAACCAATCTATCACTCCCGCCTTCATCCGACCATCAGCAGATACTGGTAGGGATTTTTCAGCTGGTTGATTGGCTATTTGGCTAGTCCCATTTAATTTTAATGTTTATTTTGATGAACATTATGGCTAACTGATTCACCACTCAGTGTTGATTCAGGTGATGCGCATTGGTTACCTTCCAAACCATTAAAATGACGAGAAACTGATTTACCAAATACTGTAGATTCAGTTTGGCCACTTTGGGTAATGTTGGAAGTAAAAAATGACGAACAACTGATTCAACACTTTCTGATGATTCAGTTTGGGCGCCCAGGCTGATTTCCGAAGTGGAGGCAGTTAGCAAAGCCATACAAATCCCATGTGAGGTATTGGGAGCTGCAATAAACCCTACTACCATGGGTAAAACCTTATATGTGCCTCCAGGGTGGGGAGCACTAATTGGGTGACCCTCAGTCAACACAGAATTGACTGGGGTAGGCTGTACAGTGGTGGTATCATTTGTGATCCCACCATGGTTTAATAAAAGTTGGTCTGCTTCTGCTTTTGCAGCTGCAGTTTAGGAGTGGGTTGTACTGGTTGACGCACAAGTTGGCAACTGAGGGTTCTATGACTTGGGGTGAGTTTGAGTGAATTCCAAAGCATTAAGGTGCGTTCAGTGGACTTTACCACCATTATTCGTTAGATTCGTTAAGCTAAATTTCTGGGTGATTGTAGTATTCAAATTTTAAGATTCAGCGGTGAAAGAAAGGTTCACATCCTCATATCCTTACATTTCAAAGCACTATAAATAGTGCTTTATTACTCTAAACAAAGTACTTCTCAGCAGAACATAATCTTTAATTTACTTTACTTTATTCTAATGGAGAACGTCTCATCCAAGGCTGCAAGCTTTGAAGCCTTGCCTTCAGATAAATGCGCCGCCAATGATTCCTCCCTGGTGGCCTGGCATCAGCCCAGAAACCTAAATGTTATATCAAGAACCCAAGCTGAATCAGCAGTTAAATATCAAAACTAACAAATGAAGAACTACTACCTGAAATCAGCTTGAACTTTTAAAAATCCTGACAGCCAGGCCAGTTTCATTAATGAAACTTTAATACCTAACTCATACTTGTTGCCACTCTTTTATTGAAAAACAAACCTAACCAATCATAACCTCAATATTATGGTCTGGCCTCATGCCATAAAGCTTCACCTCATGGCGTTTTCTTAAATTATTTTAAAGCTCACGCATTTACTACCAGTTTCCATGTTGTTTCTGGTGTCCAAATCCCCACTGGCTTACTCCTGCGGAGGCGAATGAACAACTAACTGCATCTGCCGCACTACCTAAGCCTACCGCCATACATTACCTAATTACTTTATTCCTAATCCCTTAGATTGTCTGAATCAATTTTAACACGCTGACCCAAACTAACTATTATGATCTATCCTCTCAGCTTAGTCAGCAGTGCCCTGCAACTTACTTTGCCTGGTAATCTTAAACCCTCTTAGTTTGCTTTTCTCTGTTGATCTAACCATTCTATGCTAAACTGAATCCTAACAGCATGGAACAGACTTACCTCAACTCAAGTGACCAGGAACCAAGGCTTATATTAGTAAGGGCTTAATATTCACCATGATGGAGTCATTATCACTCCCAGTCAAGGCTTAGAGGAGGCTCTGTCAGGCTTCACCCTAGCCTAAGTAAAGCCTTAATTTTAAATTATGGTTTGGTGTTACTTTAATCAATACCAACTTATCGACTATTTCTGTTGACATCAGTTTAAATCTTTTCTTAATTTATTAATTTATATTATATTGGGCCTAAAGCCCAAGTTCACTAAAAATAATAATTCTAAAGCACTTAGCGATTTCCTATAATAATGCCAAGTTCATGACCCAACGAATTCTGGATAAATCGCCCCATTAGTGCAATAATGGATGATGAAATTGAGAAAAATGCCTGAATTGACTTAATATCATTGTTGAATTTTGGGCCTACTTTAGATATCTGGTTCTTCTGCTGCAGTAAGGTGGAGTTTCGAACATCTATTGTATGGAGACAATAGACCAGACGGCGACTATAGTTAAGATATAACTCCTTGGTAATAACACTTGAAGCCATATTCTTCTGTCATTACTTAGACAATGGCACGCTGACAACTCTTGTCATCCAAAGCTCAGATTTGATCATTGATATCACTTTGCCAATTGACAAAATTTCAAATTTTTTAACTTTAATTTTGCAATTTCCTCATTCAAGCTTGTAGTTTCTAGTTGCAATGTGAAAATCACTTGGTCTTTTTCCTTATTTGTATTCTTGCACTGGTTTACTTCTATATGAAAAATATTGTTCAACTTGTTAATAATGGTAACATCCTCATTAAGATTATTGATAAGGTTGATTAAGACAATCAATAGAGCCTTGAATTTTTCATTTTCCGTCCATTGGCCTTAAAATTTTGTGTGCCAGTAGTTGATTTTTCGATGTATTCATCTTTTATCTGCGAAATTTGAGCGCACAGTCATTGATGCTTATCACAAAATTCATTGTTATGGTTTAGTTGCACCTCTTGCGCTTCATGATTAAGCCTCATGAACTCTGAAATAGCAATAAAAGTCTGAGTGATATTGCTAACCTAAGTTTTGTTAGTTCCTTTTTCCTCTAAGAAATTGTCAAAGATGAGATGAAATCTGTCATTTAGCTTTTATGCTAATTTTGCTACCCGATTATTATCTCAAGTAGCTATATTATAGTTCACTTACAAACTAGAACGGACCTCAGCAAAGTTGGCTTCTAATCTCTCATTAAAAATTTGGGCCACCTGGCTGGAGTTGCATAATAAGTTTACCAACTTGGTAATGGCTGTGTGATGGCAGGAAATTGTCATCTGAGAATTTCTGGAGGTGGGATGTACAAATTCAATTAATTGTTGGGCGATATTCTCTATCCCAATTAAATTGTTTCAGATTTCCTCTACGCTCAATTAATGATGAGCTAGATATCTAGTCCACAACACATCTTGCTATCATTGGCAATAAAAAGGATTACTAATATTGTCTGCAGACCCTTGTCCCATTTGATTTCCTCTTAACAACTGATGTTCAAGACGTTCCAGGTCTTCAGGTGAAATGGGTTTGTTTGGGTAGGTAATAATAGATACATTATTCCAATTAATCTGGGACACAGTTATTTCAGTATACCCATTGGGCCTGGTAATGGTTCTAAATAAATGATTGGGATTGCTCCCATACTCGGCATTGTCACCATCTGCATTCCCAGCTATGATCGCCACTTGTTGAATTTTAGGCCTACTTCAGATAGCTGGTTCTTATTCTGAAGTAAGGTGGAATTTTGAACGTCTATTGTATGGAAACACTAGACCAAATGGTGACTATAGTTAAGATATAACTCCTTGGTAATAACACTTGTGGATGTATTCCTCTGTAGTTACTTATATGATGGCACGCTGCCCTGATCATTCTAATCCCAAGTAACTTCTTGACTTAATACAACGTAAAGTATTAACTAAAAAAGTTTATATATTAGATTATGAGCTTATGGTAATAGTTGATGATGGTTTATTAGTATCAATTGGGGTAATTCTAGGGTTTGATAATCACCACATCTTATCCATGACGCCTCATTTTCAATGGCACTTGGCCAGAGAAAGTATTAAATTTGTTTGAGGGTCTACAATCCATTTGACTCAGGACATCTCAAATGCGTCATAGTTGGTCTCAAACTCAGACATATTCTCAAGGCAGAATTTCTAACGCGTCTGAAAATATCTGAACCAATGCTCTTTGGCAGCACGTACCAAGGCAATTAATATTACTAATTAGTAATTAATTTAATCATTAAACTTTTTTTAGTACTAGATGGTCCCAACCCAAGGGGGATTCATCGATGTTTATTGAATTACGCCTGGGCTCCTAAGAGCCTGAGGCGAGGGAAGGGGGGAGGAGGCATCGAGAAAGGGAGGGGGGTTTGCGCGCCAGAGCCGTGCTGCAGTAACAACTGAGCGGGGGAGGGTTGGCGACATAGTGCAGACCTTCAGGGCCATCTCAAAGTGTACCTGAAAGTGGGTGATCATGTGTGGAAGGGTCCACACCTGCTGGTCAAAGGCAGCACGAAGGAAGGAGTTATGGATGGTCCAGATGGCTGTGGCATAGGCGAGGACACGGAGGGGTCGGTGGCAACCAGGCAATGTCTGCTCAAACATGAGGTCTTGCACAGGGTGTCCAGACCAGGGCTGAGCATGGAGGAGCTCGCGGGCCTTTGGCCAAAATGCGGCGACACCTGGACAGGTGAAAAAACGATGGAGGTGGGAGTCAATAGGCTCCACACAGCGGGGGCAGCTTTGGTGCTGGAAGGTAGGGCCAGTCCGGTCCCCTCTCCTGTATGAACAGTGGAGTACCCTCCATAAGGTGTTGGACACCTTTGCTGACAGGATGGGGTGATAGACATCCTTCCACAATTCCTTAAGGTCAAATCTCACGGAGGGAGGGAGGAGCTCAAGGAGTCTTGGGCGGATGGGAGGACGATCTTGGGGGTTGAGGCGAGTTGTGACAACTTGTCCATTGTGCACAATTGCATGGCGACGGGGGCTGAGGCCAGGGCCTTCCCTTCTGTATGGGAAGGCATGGTGGATCCGCACGCCTACTCGTTTCAGGGCAAGGAGAGCCTGGTTCCAGTAGGGGGATGAGGATGGTTTTAGGCGATGGCCTGGGTGGTTTGTGAGCCACTCCCCTAATGAGGTCAGAGATGCTCTAGGAAGACCCAGAGCTGCTGACACTGACTGGCGGAGGGCGGGCGCCCATTGGGGCATGGGGGTCGCGTCCCAGCAGACAATCGGCCATAGGAACTTCAGGAAGATTGTGGTGGCGTGGGATCGTGTGTCCAGAAGCCCTAGGCCCCCTTCATTGCAGGGTCGGGAAATGGTTGAGAGGGCCATTGGTGGATGGTTTGAGCCCCAGATCCAACAGCGGAGGAGTACATTGAGCCGCGTATAAAAGGCATCTGTGAATGGGCAGACGTGCGCTAGGAACCAGACTTTGGAGAGGAGGAACACATTGGCCATCAGAGCTCGACCCTGGGGGTGATGTGCCGCCGGTTCCAGCTGGCAATCCTGGAGTTAACTGCTGCAAGGAGAAAGTCCTCATTGTCTTTTAGCGCAACTCCTTGTTGGTTGGTGAGAACGCCCAGGTGACGGAAGGTACCGCGCTCTGGTTCAATACCAAATGGTGGGGGGAAGGTGGGGGAGCCGACCTGTACAACTGTTGTCTTGGAGGTGTTGACCATGGCGTTGGACGCCTTGGTGTATCTCTCAATGGTCACAGCAGCGAGGGCAACATCCCCAGGGCAGCCAAATGCAATGGCAGTGTCATCTGCAAATGCCATGGTGCGTGTGGGGGCTTTACCTGGGACCAGAATCCCTGTTAGCTTGTCCTGTAAGGAGGCCAAGAGGGGGTCAAGGGTGATGTTAAAAAGGATAGGGCTCAGGGGGTCCCCTTGCCGGAGACCTTGTCCAACTGGTACTGCCACTGTAAAACCCATTGGCGCCAGGACTCTGGTGTGGAGCTGGTCATAGAGCGCTGATATCCAGCGCCTAGCTGCGGGTGGGAGATGGAAGCGGGCCAGGGAAGCATCAATATACTTCCAGGCTACCCGATCATATGCTTTCTCCATATCCAGGAGAGCCACAAAGCCATTCACCTTACGAGAGTTAGCAGTCAAAGTCACGTGAAGATCATTATAGTTGTCCCATAACGACCTCCCCGGAATAAAACCGTGCTGGGATGGGGAGAGGCGAGGTGACACCCATTTGGTGATGCGGTTGGCCAGAAGCTTCGTGAAGAGCTTGTGGTCTGTGTTGATCAACGCTATGGGGCGCCAGTTCGCCAGGTTCTCACGGTCTGACTTCTTGTGAATGAGGGTCGTGATTGAGCCTCTGGAGTCGGGGAGGACCTCGCCATTCACCAAGAGTGCAGCGAAGAGGTCGCGGAGGGTTCTGGCTATCACTGCAGGTTCCAGAAGGTACACCTCAAAGGGTATTCCGTCTGGGCCTGGGGCTTTAAGCCGTGGGGATTTCAGAAGAGTTTCCATCACCTCCTGGATGGAAATAGGCGCCAGTAGAGCCTCATCAGCCCGTGGGTCAATGGGCGGCTCTGGAGCCCGCCACAGGAAGTCTTGGATGTCCGATGGGTCCACCTGGGTGGCATGGAAGAGGCTGGAGTAGAAGCGGTGTAGTTCCTGCGTGATTTCCTCCTTATCTGAAGTGGTTGTAGTGCCAATCTTCAGTGCAGTAATATCCTGCGCTGTTGACCGGGCTTTCTGTTTCTGAAAGAAGAAGCGGGTGGGGCGTTCCCATTGAGCATAGTAACGAGATGTTGTAAAGTTTGCCGCCCGTTCTTCCTGCAGTGTGAGCTCCAAGCGGAGTGCTTCCTGCGCCGCTTCCCAGTCTTCCAACCATCTGGGAGAGGGCGAAGGCTGGCAGTTTCGCTCTAGATGTCTGATTCTGGCTTCCGCCCTTTTGACTCTGGCGCGAGCTGCAGTCATCTGGGCTTTGGCACAGTTGTAAGCAACGCGGGTGATGCCCTCCTTGGTCACCGCCCATCTAGCCTTGTGGTCAAGCAGGTGGGGTGGGGGGAGGTGAGAGTCTCCCGGATGGTCATAGACAGCTTCTCCTTAGTGAAGGGGTTGTTGAGAAGAGCTGGGGCAACCCTAGGCCAGAACCTACGCGACGGTCTAAGTGTGGTGGTGAGGACAACGGTGAGTGACCTGTGATCACTCAGATGGTTGTCACGAGAGATGGGAGAGGAGACGCGGCCAATTAGCAGGGGGCCAATCAGTGCCATATCTATGCGTGACGCTGACTGGAAAGCTCCTCCATCATACTGGATCCTAGTCATGCAACCTAGGCCAGACGCGGAGGGTGGAAGCGCATCTATAAAGCCGCTCAGGCGAAGGAAATCCTGGAGGCGACTTGATCCAGGGCGTTCCTTTGCTGCAGGGGGTAAGAGTCACGGACGCGACTTATGGTTGTGTTGAAATCTCCTAAGAGGACTGTATTCCGTGGGAGATTGAGTTGGAGGAGCTCTTCCAAGAGCCGATTTTGCTCCTGACCTGCATTAGGCAGGTAGATGCTTGCAGCGAAGAAGGAGAAGTCAGGAGTGGTGAGTTTGGCCAGTATGAGGCGGCCACCTAGATATTGTGAAAAAGAATGGGTTTTAACCCGGGGATTCAAAACAATAAGGGCAGCATGGTTTGTCCAGAAGGAGTTGCCTCCAAACTGTTCATTCCATGCAGATTGTTCGTGGGGGAGGATATGGGGCTCCTGGACAGCAGCGATGTCAATTTTTGCTGACCTGAAGTTTCGGAGGAGGCGGGCTCTCCGCTTAAAGTCCCGCAACCCATTTGCGTTGATGGATTGCAGGGCCAGGGTGCTGCCATGGGGACTCATAGCTGTTCCCCTCCATGTCCTGGGGGGTTGCCAGCGCTTAAACCTGCTGCTGTGAGGCGGCTAGTTTTGAGTCCTTTAGCTTGACTATTAGCTGCAATCCGTGAGGAGCGTCGAGGGTTCTGAGGGGAAGGAGAGGGTGGGGGGCGGAGGACCCAGTAAGCCAGCCTAGGATGCTGCCCCGCTCCGTTGCAGGGGAAGGACCTGAGGGTGCTCAATGGTGACCTCCGCGGTGTCCCCATTTGATGAGTCTGAGTCCATATTCACTTCCTCCAACACTGCAAAGGATCCGCGCGAAACGGACTGTGGGGTTGGGGTAGGACTCTTTGAGGTGGCACTTCTACCGCAGGCCGCGGGTTGCCAGTCCATGCTGGTGGGCATAGCTCCATTGGGAGCCGAGGGTTGATGCGATAAATCGCTGGTGGAGGTTGGTGGGGGTGCCGCGGAGCCCTGAGTGGGGGTGGCTGACGAGGGGCACCCTGTGGGAGATGCCTTGCGCTTGGTGAGAGAGGGAGTTGACTCTGGGAGATTGGAGGGGGTGCCCATTGGAAGGGGGCATGAGCGCGAAGGTATCCCATACCAATAGTGGGGTTAGCTGTTTCAACTGCTAGTCGTAAGGCCTCAGGGGACAGGTCTTGAACGGGAACCCATTGTGTGGGTTGTGGAATTGCTGCTGCAGCCACGTGGGATCGTTTTTGGCCTGGTTTAGGCCCCTGGGTGGTGGCTAAGAGGGCTTGTTTTCGAGCTGTGCAGCCACTATACAAGTGTCCAAGGGCGTTACACCATGAACACCGGGGGCGCGCCTGATCAGGGTCGACAAAAAAGATCTCAGGGCATTCCCCAACTACCGCCACACGAGGAATAACCTCAATGTTATGGGATACAGTGGGGGAGGGGATGAATGACGCCCTAGCAGTGCGAGCTCTTTGAGTGGGAGCATAGTAAGAGGGGATGCTAAAGTCCACTGAAAGAACAGACCCAAACTCCATTAAACCACGATGGAGTGCCAGTTTAAGAGACTCAGGATCAACAGTCGTTGGTAGGTTGGAAAAAGTAACCCATGAAATTTTCTCCAGGTGAGAGCGTGTGCGGGAGATAAGAGATCCGCGTGGAATAATGACCTGGAGGGTGGCAGCATGGTCAGCAAGGGCAGCTTCAGTGAAGCCCACATCGATGTAGTGGCCCTCCACTGATTCATGGATGGTGGTGTTAATTGGGAATGTCTCCGCAATCGCTGCAAAGTATGAGAAGTAATCCTCTGTATAGAATTCAACAGGGTTATGCCCATAATAAAAGCGAATTGCGTGGGAGAGGGTTGAGCGAGGTAGAGCTTTTTGCGCTCTAGTTTCGGCCCATTTCTTCTTAACATCAGCAATAAACGCCACTTCACGGGGATCAGCTTTGGGTAGCGTTGGTGCCAGAGGTTTTTGCCACGCCCCAGTGGCTCCTTTGGTACGTTTGTGTTTGCTTTGGGCTGCAATTGCGGGTTGAGTGTGAGCTGGTGGTTTGGACAAGTTTGCAGAGTTCCCTTGTTGCTGGAATGTTACAGCTTTCGCTGGCGTTATATTAAATTGAGGGGCAGTTTTTTGGGCCTCGCTAAATTGGGGAGTCCCATCCAGATTGGAATTAACTCCAGCCAGTTGGGAGGAGGGAGATGTTTCATCACCATCCCAATCTATTTGGGTAAATTCAGCCCGAGTATTTGCTGTGATTTCGTGGGCAAAACTCATTGGCTGATTGGTGAATTGGTTGTTTTCAGCATATTGAGATAAAGTGCCGACTTGAGAAGTGCCAATTACGGGGTTTAAATGGGACGGGTGAGATTGGAACTGGTGTGAAGTTCCAAAATCCGAACCATTTGAATCCTCATTGGGAAGAGTAGATTGTCCCAATTTGGTGCTTAGTGAACCAGAATGAGCGGCTAATCCAACCTTACATCCGAGGGTTTGGGGGCCAGGTGATTGTTGGGCCTCACTAAATTGGGAGTCCCATCCAGATTGGAATTAACTCCAGCCAATTGGGAGGAGGGCGATGTTTCATCACCATCCCAATCTATTTGGGTAAATTCAGCCCGAGTATTTGCTGTGATTTCATGGGCAAAACTCAGTGGCTGATTGGTGAATTGGTTGTTTTCAGCATATTGCGATAAAGTGCCGACCTGAGAAATGCCAATTACAGGGTTTAAATGGGACGGGTGAGATTGGAACTAGTGTGAAGTTCAAAATCCGTACCATTTGAATCCTCATTGGGAAGAGTAGATTGTCCCAATTTGTTGCTTAGTGAACCAGAATGTGCGGCTAATCCAACCTTACATCTGAGGATTTGGGGGCCAGGTAGCTGGGTATCGCCCCTCATGGAGGGAGCCAGAAACATGGCATCAGCAATAATAGATGGGGCTGAATTAGGTGACACAATGGGGGAGGTGAATGCCTGGATGGGCTGAGTTGCATTCGACTGAGCAGACGCCATTAAAACAGCGTGAGTGATGGCCTCCTTGGTTGGAGGGGGTCCCAGCGGGTTGGTGGGAGGCAGCGCACACAGAGCTGTTAGGCGTGCAGGTTGCAGAAGTGCGATCAGGTGAACTGGCGCTAGTTGGAGTAGCTCCAGGTTGGGGGTGGTGCCTGCTTTCATGGCTGCTGCTTGAGAGCGGGTGATTCTGGTTGACCCTGAGGTGGGTAACCGAGGGTTGCTTCATTTGGGGGTGGTGCTGGCTCGTTTGGCATAGCCTGCGGGTTCTTTTGTGGGGTTTCCCGCCATATTTGCTAATAGCTTTTGTAAATCTCTTTAGTGGAGCTAAATTTCAGGCTGAATTGATTTTTGAAAAGTGATGCTTAGCAGAAAGAGATTTGACGATTCAATCATTAAACTTGATTGACATTAAAAAATAATTTTGACAGACCAAAAAGCCCACATGCCGAGTCATCAAGTCAGCTATTATTCTAAGTCTGACCTAACTAACAAAGCCTTTGAACCCATATCATCATAGTTGAATATTATTAATTGGAATTTCTAGGCAACAGATCCCAAGCTTCACATAAGCTTATAATATTCCTGATCCATAATCACTGATATCCAATATGATCCATAATAAATTAAGCATGTTAATATTATTATGTCCCTATCAAATATCCAACAATTAGATCCAGTCAACAACTCAACAATCATCTTGATATTAAGACCAAGGTTATATTCAGTGTTTATCTCCTTTAGTCAACCACCTTATACCACCTATTATGCCTTACTCTCTATTTTCCTAATGGCAGATAATGGATACCACTTAGATGTGTAACTATTATTGATCTCTGTTCATTCTTCAATGAAAAATCTGATCTACTCCAACTCTAAACCTGTACTGTGCCATCACCTCCTATATTTCTGAATCTACTTCCACCTTTACACGTAGTAATTGCTTATCACTCATCATAATCCTGATTTTCCCCTAGTACTTATGTACTATAAGTGGCTTAATAAGCTCAAACTATTATGACCTGATTTATTTAATGATTAGTTTTCTCTTGGGCCTCTGAATCATCGTTAAGCTGTTTAAGCTCATTTATCTCACTGGGTCCTGAGGAAAACATCCAACTCTCCTTGTCAGCTTGACCCATTGCCAGAAATGCTGAAAAAGAGGATGAACAAAAGTCAAAGAACGTTCTGTGCAGCTAATCTAATGCAAAACAGGATAACTGGGCTTCACATCTCACCATAGTTTACTTTTTATATAATAATTCAACAACACTTTTATTGGTACCTCCCCTTTCTTTTAGATCATGGTTCCAACCCAGCTTTAGTATAAGTCTGTGAACAGAGATATCCATCATAGCTTCAAATGGATGATTAAAGGAGATGATATAACTACTATAGGGTAAAAGAATATTTGGTTGATTAAAGACATACAAGTTTACTGAGTTGTGAATGTCATAAGGACCTTAAGTACAATAAAAACGACTTGTTCAATGGTATATTCAAGATTTTACACCAAAAACAGTACTTTTTTAAACTCATCCCAAAGTAAATTAGATTCTTTAGAGTAATTTTATAAATTTGGCCAGCTGTATACTAAGGTGATCTTCCAACATCTATCAAAGTTTTAAGTATCTGACATGAGTGCCTTCTGATTCTGCACAATAGACCTATTCAATATAACATTAAACTGGTGACAATTGGTCGAGATTCTGAATATAAGACTAATACTAACTTTGCCTCCTTTTGCAATGGGTTTTTAGTATCTTGTATCCTGTAAAGCAACAAGACAGAAATAGTTGGATGCCTGTAAGGGATTGAGTAATACACCAGAGTTAGTTTCATGAATCTTAAGAAGTGCCCTTAATCTTAGTCCTACTATCAAGGTTCCCTTTCTGCCATGATGCTGCTGCTCTCCATAAGTTTTTCCCTATTAGATGTTCTTTCTGGAAGTATGAACCTTTTCTAAATGCATAAGTTAATGTTAGAGAGAATGACATATATCCTGGGGTTGTGTATCAGAGTAAATCTAAAGTATCTGGCTAAGGATACTAAAAAGACTTTTAAGACTAATGATGAATCTCCTAATTTTTTTAGTAAGTAGGTTGTGATCTTACCTGTCAAGTAAGATACCACTTTAAACTTAACTTTTTATAAATTTTCCCAAAATCCCACTAAAACACTAAAATACCATAGATTTGGATTAAATAGTATAGTTGTGCTTAGTAAATTTAAACTTAGTTTAAAAAGAATTTTTATAAGATAAAATTCCATGACCAAGGGGGTGGAAGGCGAGTTGGTAGGGCGTACGGCTACCAACCTGAAGGATGCAGGTTTGATTCCCGCCCTTTGCACATTGATTGGGGTACCAGCTGAAGGATACTATTGGCACTTAGTAGGTATAATAACACGAAAACCTTACCCATGATGTAACCAGAAAAATCTGAGTCCCAATCCAGAGGTGAAAAAAAACTTTCTATGACAGAGTTGACCCTGCTCAGGTTTCATGTCGATACTTTCTCTATTTTGGCAATGTCTGTCCCCTGGTTGGCTTGCCTCGAATAAATAAAATAAAATAAAATTAATGACCAGTCAGTCCTTGTAATTACCTACATATATTAATTTTAAAAAAATTTATTTGAGGTAGGTTGACTTTGGGACAAATATACCACACCAAGAATTTTTCTAGCCAGTTCATATTTTGAACTCAAAAACTGCACTAGGGGTGGAAGCAGTTTAACCAGCTCAGGTAACCAACCTTTATATTAATTTTTTAAAACAAGTCTTTATTTTTAAATATATTTTTAGACTAAATAAAGGGGTTTTACTCTAAAGTTTAGATATTACTAGTAGAATTTATGTATTAATGTATAATTTTTAAAGCTGTATTTCTTAAACTATCTGTATTATATTAACTTATATTCAACTAGGTTGTTTTACAGCATTATATAGAGACAAATTTACTATTCATATTAACTATGAAATACAATTATCAATGCATGAACACTCAAAACCTCCTAAATTTTTATATCTTGGGCTTGCTTTTCCCCTTTTTTAGTTCAGGGTTCATCTGTAAATTGCTTTAAAAGATATTGTAGTGATCTAAACAATTATTGGTGTTGCAAACTTGTCTGAACAACCATCTGAAATAATTTACTTAATGAAAGTATATTTTTGTCTACCTAATAACTAAATATAGGGTATAATTAATTGATTTTTTGGTAATGTCAAATTACACGTATTAACCTACTGATTAACCACTGTTGGGTTGAATTGCTCACAAAAATGGTATGATAACCAATTTTGGCAAACATAACTAATTTAGGTATTTTGTAGATTATGGTTTATCTTTTTTCACCTTACTACAGCTAAACTTTGAATTTACTAATTATAATTTAAATTAATTTATTGTGGGGAAGGCTGACCATGGGATGGACACTTCCAAATATGACTCAGAAGAGACAAACTTAGTACCAGGCAAGGCACCCCAGAGAAGCAATGTTATCTCTTGTTGCCAGCGGGAACGCCACTTATGGGGGGGGGGGAACGTGTGGAGGGGCCGTAGCCACAACTAAACACGTGTGGAGGAAGAGTTCTGATTTGATGAACCAGACTGGGAACCAGGAGGAGACCAGCTGTTGGTGACGTGGTGGGAGGTATCCAAACATCCACGCTTGAAAGTGGTCCACCAAATGAGACCAGAATCTGTGGACAGCTTCTGGGAGGGTGGGGTGGAGCCTGCGATGGCTTCTAAGACAATCGTGTGGATGGTCCACATGGCAATTGCAACCACCAAAGCATGGAGGGAGGGTGGAAGAGAGGGGGCCATTGATAGAGCAAACATATCTTTTGACAGACTGAAGGGATGCATTTGATCCTGGCCCGCCAGACGTTGAACTTCGCGCCATATCACTTTAGAGGTAGGGCACTTCTCCAGGCGGTGGAACAGCGTTCCATACTGGCCACACATGACACGGTATGAGTGTAAAGCATTAGAGCGCTCAGCTGTATGATACACCCACCTCAGGCAGCGCCACACATGGGAGCGGACTTATGGCTGCAACAGAGGATGGTGTACATATTTCCAGATAGTTTTTTGGGTTTCAATGGAGTAGGGGATGTCCATCATGTCCAGGTAGTCCACCCTGGATAGGACATGGGGCCTAGTGGGGATCACGCCATCATGGATGGGTAGCCCCTGTACCTCTTGTGTGAACTGAGGAGAGGGGCGGCCTCTTTGGGTTGTATGTCCGCTAATACGAATTCTCCACTCAGCGCTCTGCATGGAGAGTAGGATTCGTTTGTAGTGGGTTTTAGTCCCGTGAGGACCTGTGGCCAATGTGTGTGATGCGAGGTATTTCATCAGGGAGTGGGGGTTCAATGGACTGTTGAGGCCCAAGGCGTAGAAATTGGAGCAGGCTGCGCGGGACCAGTGTTGGGAGGGGAGTGTAGGGGCGGTGATGGCCACAATCCAGGTGCCCAGGATCTTGGCAGCATGGGCTTTGAAGTCAAGCAGGCCTATGCCACCATGATGATGAGGGCCAAACATGACCTCTAGCCATACTGGTGGTGGGCGGCCTGACCAAAGCCATCCTTGCAGCAAGGCATACAAGGATTTGAAGAAGCTTGGGGAGAAGGGGATGGCGTGGGCTCCAAACCAGACTTTGGAGAGGAGCATAGAGTTGGCTAAAACAGCCCTGCCAGTAAGGGAAGTAGGGTGGGCTCTGAGTGAGGCAATTTGCTTCGTCACGTTGTCCAGAATATGGCACTCCATTACTGTTGACGTGTATCCGCCTGCCTCCATCCACATGCCCAGATAGCGTACCGGTCCTATGTTAGGACGTGGCACAAAGGGGAGCACCAGTAGGGCGGTGTGTGTTGAGTTAGTGGGGCGAGGACGTGGGTTAGCAGATGGGCTGGGTTGGGAACCAATTGCTGGGGTCCAGCAGTTCTGAAACTGACCAAGGAGGATGATTTTGGTTTTGGAAGCGTTCAGTGCCACGTTGTTAACCCGGGAATACTCCTGGATGAGAGCTTCAAGCGCGCGTGTATCTTGATTATTAGACACCCCAACCACACAATCATCTGAAAACACCATTATCTTGACTGGGGCTTGGCCTGGCACATAGACCCCAGTGAGTTGGGCCTTCACATTTCGCAGTAGTGGGTCAAGGCTAAAGCTGTATAAAAGTGGGCTGAGGGGGTCCCCTTGTCATAAGCCCCTTTGAGGGCGGACTACTTCTGTTAGGAAGCCAGGGCCACGTACTGCCATTGTTGCAGATTCCGTGAGCAGCATCACCCATTTGATGAAGCGAGGGGGTAGGTGGAATTGATGGAGGCAGGCCCTGAGGTATTCCCAGTTTACTCTATCATAGGCCTTTTGTTGGTCCAAGAATACAAGTGCCCCAGAGGCTGTGGATTGACATACATAGCCACAGAGTGTACGTTATCCCAAATCAACCTTCTGGGGATAAAACCAAATTGTTCTGGGGAGATAGTGGCAGATGCTACAGTCCCTAAATGGTTAGCCATGATTTTTGTTAAAATTTTAGTGTCTGTGTTTGTTAGAGAAATGGGGCGCCAGTTGGCTAAGTCTAGCTTATCCCCTTTCTTGAAGAGTGTGACGGTAAAGGCCTCATGTCCTCCTGGTAGGAGGCACGTTTCCAACAGGCTTTGGTTAAGTGAGGCGAGCAACAATGGGGATATATATTTGAAATACTTTTTGTAGAACTCATATGGAATGCCATCTGGGCCTGGGCATTTTCAGTTTGGTGCACTGCAAATGGCTGTCTATAATTTGGTCAGAGTAATCAAATTCATTATTTCTGGGTATCAGAAAATGGTGTGGATGTGGGCTCAGTCGAGAAATTTCGCCACTTCAGCCAGATGAATTGGATCAGATCGGTACAACTTGGAGTAATACTTTTGTGTTTTGATTGCCACTTCAGCTGGCGTATCCGCAATGGAATCATCTGATTTTCACACCTGTGTGCAAGCCACGCTCTGGCGTGGTGCAAAATTTTTTTTATAGAAATGTGCGGTGCACTTGTCGCCTTTTGTGATGCGTGTGGCCCTGTACTGAACACAAACCTGATGTTTGTGTTGCCTTTTGAGTGCGTTGAGGTGGGCGGCTGCCTCTGCCCACTTCCGGCCCCATGCAGAGCTGTATCCTGTAGCTGGGATGTTGGACTCCAGGTGTGCCAACTCTGCCAGAGCATGCGAAATGACTGCCAATGTGGCTCATGAGCATCTGGAGGAGAGATGATGAGAGTGGCGGATGGTGTCATCTTTGAAAGTTGCCCATGTAGAAATGAGGTCCACGCAAAACAGTGCAACAAACTTTTTGCCAAAGTTGCCACTTCCACCCAAATGGAAAATCCTTGCGACGCGAGCTCTGAGGGGCGGATTTTGCACCAATGTGGGGCTTTAGCAGCTGTGACAGGTAGGTGGTAGGTTAGTGAGACCAGTCGATGGTCAAAGAATTCCATTTTTGTTGTTTTGAAGTGAGAGATGTGGGGTTAGAATTTCGCCGGTGTTAGGATAAGGTCAATGTGGGTCATGGACCTTAATTGGTCATTGTGGATGTGGGGGCGCGTCATGTTTTTGAGCAGCGGAGCATGTCGCAGCAGCACATCCATTAACCTGAGGGTGGCCTTTAGAACACACAGTTCTATGTGACCCTGGGGGGCGTGGGGTGAGGAAGGCCACCGGTCCATTGGTGTGTTTAGCCAACAGTTCATGTCGCTGACTAGGAAGGAGTCTGGGGGTAGCAGGAGGGATTTGACTGATGAGAAAAATTCCTGACACTTGCATGCACCATTTGGGGCACAAATGTTGATGATTGTGAGTGCTATGTCAGCCCACGTGAAAGTGACAACAAGCACTCAGCCATTTAGGAATGTTTCTGAGGATAAAAATTGAAAAAATTATTTTCCAATTTAGCACCCTCAGTGCTTTGACCAAAAGGATAGGGATGGGAGGAGCATTGTTTTCCAAGCTTCCTCGGAATCTCATGAACAGTGGGACTCCTGGATGGCCAGGATATCCACGGGTAAATTTTGTTGTAAAAAACTCAGTTTCCTAGCCCGGGATGGGGAGGCCTTGAGTCTGGCAATATTCAATGTCCCTAGAGTGAAGGTTTCCCCCATCACACCTTAGGTGCGAGGGGTGGGCACCTGGGCCCACCATCCTCTTCTAGATCCCCACGGGCCTTCACAGCAGCATGGGTGTTAGCATCAATGCTATTGGGTTTTTGCTAATTTTTGCAGAAAGAGTTGCATTAGCTTTAGCCTTTGCTTTTTGTTTTCCCAATGTCGGACAAATTTTTTGTGGTGCGGATGAGTTTGGTGCACTGTTGAGCGGGTCAAAAAAAAATTTTTCAGTTGGGATGGGTCCCAAGTCAGTTTTGACCAGAGCTTGGGTGCAACGATTAGGTGAGATTGAATCCCCCATTGGATCCTCAGATTGAGTGGCCCACTCAGCATGAGCTTCCCAATCTGATTGGTTGATGGATTCCTGAGTTGCTTCCACCACGAAGGTTTCCATGTACTCCTGGCGTTGTGAGTGTGGGATAGCGGCGGTGGCTTTGGCCGCTTCCTTGGCCGCGGCCCTGCAGGCTGCTTGGCCTTCTTCCGCTCTTGTGGGGAGATAGGCTTTACCAGTAGGTAGCAGCCTTGTGCTCCCCACAGGAAAGCCTCTTTGGTGCTTGCAGTTGGTTCATAGTGCGCCTCTCCGCTGTCCATGGCCGCTGAGGGGTGCTCTTGGAATGTGATGCCCTCCTTGGTGGGGAATGCATATGCCTTATGGCCAAATGCATCACAGTGGGTGCAAATGGGGGGGGCGCTGTCCACGGTCACCCAGAATGGGTGGGTGGTATGCCCTGCAATATCAATAAAAGTGGAGTGCAGGATCTGGGTTAGGTCCTTCACAATCTCCTCAGTTGGGGTCAGGACTGCGATGGCTTTGCTGGTGCACAGGTGTGGCATCAGTGTGAAGCATTGCATTTTGAAAGATTGTATTTCGCCATATATGGTGAGACCATCTTTCAGGTGTTGTTCCAAAATGTCACGTTTTACTGTAGTATGCAAAAAGTCAAACGTGAGGAAAATTTGGTTCAATTTTGTCCATCTGGTGTGTTTGGTTTCGATGACCCATTGCCCTTGGGGAGGTCAACCACTACGCGCACTGCAGCAGCCTCATCCGCTGCCTCTTTGCTTTCAAAACCTAGGTCTATCCAGCTCGTGACATGGAGTGAGGTGCGACATACACCGCAGTCAGGAAAATTGTGTGCACATCTTCACAAAATTTTTCCCATAAGGCCATTTGTTGGATGTCCAGAAACACGCGGACTCTGAATTCCACTGACAAAAGTGGCTGGGAGTGTGGCGTGTTGTTGTACTGGTTGCATCATGCTTGCCATGCGAGTATCTTTAGGGAAATAGTGACTGCCAGTTTTTTAAAAAAATTTCTATTCCACTGGTTTCTCCGGGGAGTTTTCAAATGTTGGAGGCCGCGGGCCTTCCACTTGCTCCTCTTACCTTACTTGCCCAACTGGTCCCTGACATGGGCGCAGACTAATCTCCTCTGTGAGATTATCAAACTAGATTCAGACTCGAATTGAATAGGTTGCAAAAGTGATTGCAATGAGAAAGAAAAGTTTTACTGATTATAATGTTTTTAGGTAAGCTGACCAGGGGATGTAATTTACTGATTTCTCAAAGAACAAATAATTAAAACCCTACCTAATGAACTAAACGCCAAATTTTAAATTTTATTTTAGGCATGCTGATCAGGGGATGGACAGTACTGAAAATCAAAACAAAATAAAAGAACCTGATTGAAAGAATGAATGGGAAGACAAAACAAAAGCTTTAGCTGAACGAGGGGTGGTAACCACTAACCTACCATAGCAGAGGGTGAGAGGGGGTCAGGCAGATTTTTGTAGACATATCCACCACAACAAAGTCATTTTTATTAAAGAAACAGACTAAAGCGGATAGCGTGGGCGTTGGGGCATCACATAGTGTGGGTGGATGGCAGTTTAGTAAGAGTTCTTCTCATATTCATCAAAATCAGTGCGGTAGATTCTTCAACAAACTTTAATAAGTGATGCTCAGCTTGAATGTGGGCATCAGAGAGCTGTGCAAAATTGGAGATACTTTGGCGGGTGATTTTAGAAGATGGGTTAAATTCCGCTAGTTTAGCAACATGCATGACTGCAGCTTTGGCAACATCAAACAGTTGAGTTGTTGCTGCAGGCTGATTTGGGGAAATCAGGGTGAAAGTAGATTTTGAGCAGCCTTAATTGTATTGAGCCACTGATTGAGCCACTGCTTTGCATAGGTTTGGGCAGTGGGGGGAGGCCACCACTGCAAAGGCAGCTGGTGGTCACTTTGGTAGGGGGAGCATTGTGTTTAGGAGTGAAAGTCTGGGGGGATGGGGTATTGTCAAAATCAGAAACAAAAAATTTGGACCTACTATAATCATTTGGCTGAGAGGTTGACCGGATTCTTCACTCATGATAACCTTACCTGATTCATCAATCTTGGCCAATAAGTCCCGTGGATTTTGGTTTACTAGAGTAGGGGATGAATTTGGGTGGGTATAGTTGAATGGGCTGCTTGGGTACAAAGGATGTCTCAAGCCTGAATCTGATTGCAGGGGTAGAACTGTGTGGGCTAATGTGGGTAGGTGCTTTGGTGGGGCTGATTTCCCACTCTGACCCAACTTTTGGACATTTGCCTTCTAGGCTACAGAATAAGAAAGTTTTGGGGAATAATCGGCCAACAAGGGGAATTGTTGGACATTTGAAATTCTCAAGTACTAATTTGATAGATTCCGAGTTAAATGAAGATTTGGTTGGCCAAAAGACCCTGTCTGATTCTTTGGTATAACCCTGTAAATCAGGGTAATACTTTTTTGAATACTACATGGGCATAAATATATAATTGAGCAGTTGGATTACTCTGACCATGCGATGGACCTTGGGGTTACCATAAGAAGGTACTTCCCCAGCCACAACCAGGCCCTTAAAAGCACCTACATGGGGACCCCCCGTTTTATAGGCTTGGCAGGGGTCCTCCAAGGTGCAACAAATTTCTCAAACATGGATCAGCTGAAGTTTATAAAAGCGTTACCTCACGGGTACATTTTGTCCAATAATACTTCTCCATCCATTGTTCAGTCCCAGAAATGCAAGTTTGTCAAGCCTCAATAGGCTAAAATCACATATCACTGTTTTTGGAAATTCTTAATCCTTACAAACATCAAGTTTGACATTTAGGTACCTTTATCAATTGATTAAGGGGGACTCTGCTTTACCTCTGTTCGGCGCCAATAAACTTTAAAAGTTCATATTTTCTTAAGTTTTTAAGTTTAAATATTTTATTATTATTATTATTGCAGTATCAACCCTTTGTTGTTGGATTTTGGGAGAATAAGCACCAAGCGAGCACCAAAAAACCTTTATCCAACAAGTGGTGCTCACTACAGGGGCACCTGCATACCACCAAAATGACTGCAAATCCGGAACCCAGGCTAGCTGCATTAGAAAACCAACTAGCCAGTGCTTTATCTTGCCTCAAAAGGCTTGAGCAGCACTCTTCCAAAACCCTATTTACATTTAAAACTCCATTTTGAGACAAGTTCACTCCTGGTGATGCCATTATTGCCTCTTTCCCTTATGTTTATGAATCTGCTATGGAAGGAGCGATTGACCACCAAAAACCAGGTATATCCTTCCCTGTTAAAATCGGATGGCTCAGGATATCATAGTTCCTCAAATAGCCACATTTACCACCTGGGCGGAGGTCAAATAAGCGCTTATTGACGAGTTTTGTTCAAAACATAGCTTACAACGTCAAAACAGGCCTTTATGTGCCTTACCCTGAAAGAGGGTGAATCAATCCCTTCATTTGTTAAGCATTTCTATAGCAAAGCTCAACCTCTGTTGTTGGCCATATTGCTCACTCTAGATGATGGTATTTCAGCTATCGTGGTTAGTTTGGAATCTTACCCCTCTTTAGCAATGCATATCTCAACAGTCAAGCATACCTTCCAAACTGTACGGGATATTAAAAAGGCACTTCTAGCAGTAGCTGACATTTATGAACCTGAACTTTTGCAAGATGTACCAAAGTGGGAAGCAACTCCAACCTTTTCAGCCTCTTCTATGGTTGTATCCCACAGGAATCCAGATGCTGCAGAGCTGCAATGACCTAATAATCCTCCACCATGTATGGATAACCAGAAACTATTTGCAGTTAAGGGGCAGCGCTCCCCCCAGCTTCAGGTTCAAAAGCTCAGCCTAAGAAAGCGAATTATCACTTTGCCTGGTCCCTCTCTTGCCAAGTGATCTACTACAATGAATAATGCATCACATCCTCCTAAGCCGCTGCCTAAATCCCCTCAGCCTCAACTCAGGATGCTTCTAGTTCAAAAACTGGTGATATGGGAAAGTTCAAGCTGATCGCTTTTAAGGCAACTGTTAAAGCCATTACACTTCCACCGTCTCCCCCAAAATTTGGTACAGCCTTGATGCTCCCTTCAAAAGTCAAAAGGGTAGATGCAAGAGACAAAGCCCTCCCCTGTGAGGACATTAAGCCAATTTCTCCGCCTCCTCATATTAACTCGTTGAGGTGAAATGATAATCTCTCTGATGACGAGTCTGAGGGTGGTGGTGAAGACGCAGGCTTTTATGTTTTAGGAGCCCCAATGGAAGTGCAAGTTCCGGATAGGTTGAGGCCAGAAAGAATTGATATTGCCATAATAATATGACAAACCTATCTTCAACAGTTGTTGAGATTTATGGAGGTGATCAATACCGCTAATGATGCAGACTAGCTTATTAGGACAGTGATACGATCCACCCAGCAGGTGATTAACCTCTATATTAAAGACAACTACCCTGAGATGGCTAAACGCCTTGCTTCCATTCTCTGTTTGAAGGAGGTCCTTGACTCTCCTCTACTTTTGGTACCACCATAACCAAGGTAGAGGTTGTTATCAATAAAGTGCGCATTCTAGCCGTCCTTGACATGGGTGCTCCAGTGAACGTGGTTTCTTCTAAGTTCATCAAGAAAATTAAGTTGGCGCCTGATCTGGATTTTCCCAAGAGTATGGAACTGCAGGGCCTAACAATACTCGAGCTATTGGAGCCTACTCTTCTCTATCCATAAAAATTGAGAAGCTCCTACTGGCTGCCCCTGCGGTAGCATTAACCTTTAACGCATATGACCTACTCATTGGCATGCAGTTCATGATTTAGTATGATGGGATCATTAATATGAAACAGGGATTTCTCTCCCTTCTAAATTAGGAGGTTTCCCTAGTCTTCACAAACGATGAGCCTAAGAATAAGGAATATACATGCATAGTTGAGTATCCTTATTATGACCTCACCCTTATTTATACCACATCAGGCAGAAACACACAAAAGCTGCCTGACTCTTGAATGGTTCTGAGGTATTCTTTTGTATGCGTCATAAGAGGTAGTAGTCGAAGCGGGTGAACAGAAGGTGATAGACACCAAAATTACTATGCAAATCCCCTGCAACTGCCTTTTGCACTTAACAAGTATTGATGGAATAAGCCCTTTGGAACCTCAGGTGTTGGCAAGTATCCTAGACCCTGCCTACCAACAACTATTAATCTTCTGATGGGTAATCTCACTAACAAGGACATGGTTGTAGAGAAGCATCAGGAGATTGGAAAAAGCCCTGTTGCTTCCCATTGAAGACATCCACCAAGTCCATTATATTGGGTCTATGCTAGATATGGGACTACCCACTTACCAAATGATCTGCACTTTGCCCAACGTGCAAATTTCGGATGAGCTAACTCCGGTGCACTTAATAAAGTTCATTCCTTACTTGTAACGCACTGGCTCCTTCCAGTGAGCCACGAATGAATTGGGAAGCAGGGACCAAGTCAATGACCAAAGGGCAGACAAGGTCCCTGAGACCATTCTCCTAGTGCATGTGCTACAGGAGCCACGGAAAAACACCCCTTGGAGGACAGTTGCGAGTATGCTTACCCCCAGCAACATGCCCTGACTCTAAGACAAGGTGTATAGGGATGCGATAGCCTTCCCAATCTCGCTCTCAAAGTCCAACTCCTGTTTGTATGGTCAAACATGGCCGCGGTTAGACTAAATAATCAATATAAACCTCATAAGACATTAATAAAATAGATAAGGATTAGGAACAGCATTATTTGATATATTTAGGCAAGTTGATAGAAAACGGAACTAGAGAACCTCACATTCTCAAGTCCTATCTCTTATAGCTCTCTGCTGCAAGCATAGATTAAGCTCATTCGCCATGCCTGACATTATGTCTTTTGAAACATGCCATAAGCAAACCCCAATTGTTTTAGGCCGGATTGAATTCCGTAGTGGCTGAACCACCATACCCAAGAATCGTTCCAATTCTGATTTGAATCCACCTTTAACCTAGTTACCACCCACTTCAAAACCATTTGGTTCGACCCCAGGCCTGATGAAACATCTAACCGTCGTCCTTCCTCAGACTTAGTCTCAACCTGGGGTCTATCCAAGACTAGTGCTCTCACTCCCTCTATCTTCCACACCAGCCTGTCCTGTCTTATCAAAGATCAGGGCAATGTGATGTTGAGGATAAACTTCAACCATCACATCACCCCCCTAGACAAGAAGAATTCTCGGATCTTCTCAGGACACTGGGCGCAATCTCTGGACGTCTGCCATGTAGCTTCCTCAATTGGATGACCTTTCCACTGGACAATAAATGGCCTACGACCCCGCACCACCTTTGTGTCCAGGATCTCCTCCACCCCATACTCCTCAGGCCCCCCTTCAGCTGGAAACATAGGGGAGGCCTTCTCAGGCGGCTGCCTAAAAATGGTTTGAGCTGTGACACATGCAACACTGGATGAGCCTGTGACCCCTTTGGCAACTTCAGCTCAAACGCCACCTCATTCACCGCCCTCATTATCTGATATGGGCCCAACACCACTGGCCACAACTTCCAGCTCCTCACAGGTATGGCATAGTTCCGAGCATTTACCAAGACCCAATCACCCTTCTTGAAAACGCTCCCCTCTGACCGATGCCTATCTGCTTTCCTCTTCTTAGCCGCAACTGCTGACTCTAAATTCCTTCTCAGGAGCCTCAAGGTATCCCAAGTCTCACGTGACAGCTCATCTGCTGCTTGATTCTGACCCTATTCCTGAGGCCCCATACCCTCTGGGTGCTGACTATGGTTTGCAAAAAACGGGGCCATTCCTGTGGAAGAATGCTTGTGGTTGTTATATGCAAATTGCGTCAATTTCACCCAACTCACTCAATCATCCTGCCGCCCTGAGACATAGCATCTCAAATACTATTCAAATTTAATTTACCCTCTCAGTTTGTCCATCTGATTGGGGATGGTAAGCTGACGAACGGGAGGCCTTTATCTTCAAGTTTCCTAACAGATGTAACCAGAACCGAGATGTGAACTGTGGACCTCGGTCTGACACAATCTCCTCTGGTACCCCATGTTGGGAAAATACCTCATTCATAAAGATCTGACCTGCTACCTTTGCAGAGATGGTTGACCAACAAAAGAAAAATTCTGCATACTTTGTCAGGTGATCCACCACAACCATAAGGGCGTCCATCCCTTGGGACTTGGGCAACCCTGTGATAAAGTCCACACTCAAGGAGGCCCATGGCCTAGACGGAATCTGAAGCGGCTTCAATTTTCCTCATGGCGCCATATGGCGGGACTTTGACCTGGCACACACCACTCTTTGCTCCACATTTCTGTACTGCAGCACCCACTCCCCTCCATGAATACTGGTGACGAACTAGATCCAGTGTCTTCTCCCTTCCTGGATGTCCAGCCAAAGGATGATCATGTTTAGCTGCTAACACCTCCTGCTGCAAACTCATCACTGGAACCCAGATCCTTCCTTCATGCTGGATAAGACCTCCTCAGACTGAAAACCCCAAATGTTTCTTGCTCGCCTCTACTTCTATTGTCTCATCCAAGATCCGCTGGCCAAACTCACTCCTCCGCTTTGCAGTCCGAATTCTTCCTGAGATTCCTTCTCTCCAACTTTGGATCAGTGCAAAAAAACTTAATGGCAACATTGTAGAGGTGTTAAACTTCCTCAACTCCTCCTCATAGAACACCAACCCTGAATCATGACTCAGCAAATCTGGCAAGATATTCTGTTTTCTTGGCTTATACTCTTTAAATCCTTAAGTCATCTGAACTAAATCTAAGTGCCACTGAGCCTGTCTCTGATTCATCAGATGGGGGGGACTTATAATATTCTAAGGCTCGATGATCAGTCCAGATCACAACTGGATGCCTGGCGTACAACAGGTGGTGTTGCTTCACTGCTCCCTAGTGGCCGCCACTATTGCCAAAAAGTTTCATGTGATCTTGCATACCTGGACATATAGGCAACGTCCCCCAACACACAATTTGTCTCAGCAGGCGCCATCTTACTCAAAATTCACTGACACTTGAAGTAACAGACAGGGTGCTCAACCCCATCTTTAGGGTCCCTCATGCAATAGCGTACTGCCTCCAAGTGCAAAGTTTGACGCATCTGTCTCTACTACAAACGGTCTGTTGGGGTGCAAAGGATGTGCCTCACCCCAGAACTGGGGCAATGTCGATACTCAACATTCGTTTCACTGGTCTTCAAACTCCACACATCTGAGCTGGAGAGCACTTTCCCTTCATCATATCAAATTGCGGATGGAATTTGCCACCACCTCTCAGTCACTGGGTGATGCCCCCAAACAAAAGGTACATTCCCAGTCAACCTTGCAACGGCTTGGAGAACCTCCTTACAAATCTTCTTGCCCACTGGGGCCTCTTTTCACTGCTATTTAACATATAGGCTGGAAAACCACATTCCCAGGAAAGACACCAAGTCCTTATTAAAGTCATGGGCAACTTCGCCTGGCTTACCACCTCCAGTATGTGATCTTGGAAAATGCAACAGTAACACCAAATCCCCCAACACACAATCAATCATTGGAAAACTGCGGGGGCATTACGCAGCCCAAATGGGATACTCAAAATTCACAAGTGACACTTGAATGCGGTATACCTGCTGCTGAATGGTCAACCGATAATTTAGTGACTGCCACCGAGATCATAGGTATAATGGGGCATTGTAAGGGTCAGGCTCTGTCACCACTACTCTGAAGGGTCTTTAATTTCGCCTTTGGCACCAGCAACACTGGTGAAACCACAGAGCAGGCACAATAAAACCCAAACCTAGTGAAGGAGCACGGGGATTCAATGGATGTGGAGCCCCTTGAACCGGAAACTATAGAGTTGGAAGGGTTCAAACACTGATGCAAATTCTGGCAAACCCTCCAATGTCGATACTGAAGATATTTTCCCCATTCGTTTCACTGATGACCCCTGGGACTGTAACTCAAACTCCCACACATCTGAGCCTTCAGGTGACAAGAGCACTTTCCCCTTCATCATATCAAATTGCCTTGGCCTCATAGTATCCAAATGAGCCACAGCATGAAATTCTTCTTGGAAGATCTTGGCCTGCTCCAGTAAGGCATCCGCCAATAACACAAATCCATCCTCCTAACAACGGCAATCCACATCTTCTTGACTCCTCTTTTTTATTTTAATAACCCCATGGATAAATTGGGCTGGGACCATGCCCCTGAAGGGGTTTCCTCCGCTATGGAGCAGGGGTCTGTCTAGAGGCAATGGTGTGGATTATATCCACATTGCAATGGACGTGGAACCTGTTAATAACCCCATGGAGGGAACGCATCTAAGGCAATGGTGTGGATTGTCCACATTGCAATGGGATTGGTGATAGATGGGATTGGTGATTCAACTGGAGCGCGAGGAGGCTCTTTGAGATAAAAAAATTCCTGCTCGTTTTGATCTTAAGCAGGCGCGCGACTTCCTGCCATATGGCTTTTGTTGAGGGGCATGTTTCTAGGCGGTGATGTAGGGAGCCCTCCCCTCCACATACTGCGCAGGTTGTGTGGAGGTAATTGAATGGTCCGCCATCCTATAGGTCCTTCTCAGACAGCGCCAGGCGTTGGCTCTTACCCTCGGCTGTAGAAGTGGGTGTTGCGTCATTCTCCACACTGTCTTCTGTGTGGTTAAATCGTAGGGAATGTCCAACACATCTAGGTATTCGATTCTAGCAATGGTTGGGGTCATAGCAATCATGTCTCTCTGGGGGTGGTTTTCTGGATAACTTAATTTAAAGTGGGGGCTGGGTCGTCCCCTTCCCTGCACAGTGCCAGTGTTCTCTACGGTCCATCCCATGCGGCGGATGGTTTGGAGGATATGTTTGAAGTGGGGGGGGGTTTCATGCGGGCCCGTTGTGGTAGGGTGTCTAGCAAGGTATAATAGTAGTCTGGGTGGGCTATGTGGGTTGGTTAATTTAAGCGCCTGTGCGAAGTTAATTCTCGCTGCCCTGGACCAGTGTTGCTGCGGGAGGTCTGGGACAATGACTTCCTTTATCCAGGTACCCAGGATGCGGTTGGCGTGTCTCTCAAAATCTATTAGTCCCATGCCTCCGCTTGAGCGTAGGTCAAAGAGTGTTTCCATCCTTATGGGAGGGTGAGAGCCGGGCCACAGCCAGCCCTGGATAAGCGCGAGGACTGAAGTTATAAAGGTAGGTGAGAAGGCGATTGCGTGGGCCAGGTACCATAGTATTGGGAGGATGAGTGAGTTAGCAACTGCTACTCACCCGTTAGTCCTGGGGATCTTCCCTTGAGGGAGGCGACGCGTTTGGATTCCCGCTGTAGTAGGTTGCTTTCCATTGTCCCATTGGCATATCCCCCTGTTTCCAGCCATATCCTAAGGTGGCGGACAAGAGTGGTGGTGGGAGGTGATGCAAAGGGTAAGATGATTGGGTTTTTCCTTCATATGGGGGTGTGAGGTTCTAATGTTGTAGCCCAGTTGTTAGTGTACATGCCTAAAAGAATGATTTCTGTCTTTCTTTTGTTGAGCGATGCATTACTCACCATGGAGTATTCCTCTAGGGTTCGTTCCAGATGTCGTGCATCATTGTTGTTAGCTATAACTGCCATGCAGTCATCCGCGAAGGCCAGTATCTTGACTGTTGGCTGGCCTTATGCAGTTATGCCCATGAGGCGTGAGTCAGTTACGCGGAGGAGTGGATCAAAACTGAAATTATACAGTAGTGGGCTGAGGGGATCTCCTTGTTTGAGCCCTCTGTGTGGTGTGATCTTGTTAGTTAGGAAGCCAGGGCCGCATACAGCCATGGTTGAAAATTCTGTGAGGAGCATCGCCCAGTTTATGAATCTGGGTGGGAGTTTGAAAGAGTGTAGGCATTCCTTTAGGTATGGCCAGCTAACGCGGTCATATGCCCTTTCCTGGTCTAAGAAGACTAGGGCTCCAGTTGCTTTGGACTGACATATGTTTGCAACAGGGTGTATGTTGTTCCAAATTGAGCGCCCTGGTATAAACCCAAACTGGTTGGGTGATAGGACGTCAGAGGCAATTGCGCCTAATCTGGCTGCTAAAATTTTTGTTAGATTTTTTGTCTGTATTAGATAATGTGATTGGATGCCAGTTGGCCAGGTCCAATCTGACACCCTTTTTATATAAGGTTATGACATATGATTCATGGCCACCAGGGAGGAGGCGTGTTTCCAGCAAGCACTGGTTCATAGACGCCTATTGAGGGGGGCAATTTGTTGAAAATATTTTTTTGTAAAATTCGTAGGGTATCCCATCAGGCCCTGGGCATTTCCTACGTGGTGCACCGCGGATTGTATCCCACAGCTCCTCCCATATAATTAGATTTAGAATATTGTAGTTTGGCAGTGTGCTTTGCATTCCGGAGGTTTGTATAAATTTTGTGATTTTTTGTGGGTCTGTCAGCGTATTGCGGTATAATTTGGTGTAATAGCAGTGTACTTCTGCCTTGACCTCCTCAGGGTCAGTTGCCATGGTGCCGTTGGACTTGCGGACCTGTGTGCATGTGGGCTGGCTTCCATGGGAGTGGAATTGGCAGAAGAAATATGTCAAACATGTTTCTCTTTTCTTTATGAACTTACCTTTGTTTGATACTTTGATTCTGTGTTGGTGCTCGAAGATGAGGGTGTTTAGTCAGGCGGATACATCCGCCCATTTGCATCCCCAGTTGGGGCTATAATCAGGTCTCAGAGTATTATGCTTGAGGTGGTCCAGTTCCGCCAAGGTACGACTGATTGTGGCTGTATTGGCGGTGTACTTATGTGATGCAATATGTCAGGTTTTGTTGATTAGTTCCTTTTTGAAATTTGCCCATGTTGCAAGGGATCTGAATGAATGGGGCTGTGAATTCTTGGTTCGTGGCCTCATGTTCAACCCATTTGGTTATTTCAGGAAATAATATGTTTTCTGGGTGTAGCTTTCTCCAGGGCGACACCTGTGCGTGGGTTCAGGTTGGTGATAACTGCACCAAAACAAGTCTGTGGTCAGAAAAATTGACTTTTTTTGTTGTAAATTCGGAAATTCTTGATTGTTGGGATTGCGGAACAAGGATGTGATTGATGCGGCTCATTGATATGAGTATTCCCTCGCATATGTTGGGCCATTTCATGTGGGGAAGGAGTGGTGATCCAGGGTGAGGGCATCCTGTAGGCCAAGGGATGCCTTCATTGTGCGCAATTTGATGTGTCCCGGTGGGTATCCCTTGAGGTTTGGCCATCAGTCTGTGTTAGGGTTATCCCAGAAGTTAAAGTCACCCAACAGGATGGTATCTGGTGGGAGGGTTAGTGTTGGGACGGTTTCAAATATTGTTTTCTCTCAGCTGCGGTACTTGGTGCATAGATGCATGCTATCAAGATTGTTTCCTCTTGGCATGTGATCGTTGCTACCAGGATGTGGCCATGAAGGTATGACGAGGAGTTTGTGTTTTTTAATTTTTTGTTATTTAAGACAATCACCCCACAGTAAGACGTCCATACTGATTGTGATGATGAGACCCTGGCTGACCAGGATCCTTCTTCCCCATGTAGACAGTGGGTTTCTTGGATGGCCAAGATGTCTACAAGGAGTTTTTGCAGGAAGTCCAGATTTTTGTCTTGGGACGTTTGAGCCCTGGCTCCCGCGATGTTTAGCATCCCTATTGACACTGAGGTGCCTGCAGCGCCTCAGGAGCGGTTGGGAGGGCCCTCTGGCCCTAACCCACCACAGCTCATTTTGGCAATGCTCCTCATCTGTACTCCAACTCTCTCAGTGACAATGTAAGTTCCCTTGATCTGACTCAATTTTTTGCGGGAATTGCAGTTTTTGGAATTTGCATTATCTCTTCCTGCATGTATCTCATGATGGTTCAATGCAGGGTGCTGATTGAGTTCTGTAATTTTGGGGTTCAAATTTGGAGAATTGTGCACCACATTTTCGCCCATATTGTGGTTGAATTGTTCCTCACAGTGTGCATGATTGATGTCACTTGGTGACTCGGTCAAATTGCTGTGAAAATTTTCAACCTGGGCATATTGTTCTGATTGGTTGGCTTGGTGAATATCTGAAACATCCTCTTGAATTTTTCCAGGGTCGATGGATGATTCTGCATGCGCTGCCACCTCAGCCGCTGCCCGCTTGCAGGCTTTTAGTGCCACTTTGCATTGTTTATATGTAACTGGGTCCACGATGGAGTAAAGTCCATCTTCACCCCAGCGGAATGGGTGGTGACTGTCAGTCATTCTGGCGAAGTTTTCATTACTTTTGTCCATGGCTTCCTCACAGTAGTCTGCTTCCATTAAGCCCTCTTTCATGGGGCATACGTGTTCCTTGTGTCCCAATGAACCGCAATGGTTGCATATAGGTGGTGCGTGTTCCAGTGTAACTCAGAATGCAGATGACTATCCCCCATCCGCAAAGTGAAACTCTGCTGTGTGGGGATTTCTTGATAAGTCATCTTCCACTTTGGGGAATGAGTTGATTACAGCGATAGCTTTGCCTGTTCACAGGGTTGGCATCAGGCGAAATTGTTGTAATTCAAGTTGCATAATTTCTCCATAGGCTATGAGCCCTTTGTGGAGCTCCTCCTCGATTACCTTATGAGGAAGGTTTGTAGGGAGCGAGTCGAATGAGATGAACAAAGTTTTTGCTTTGTTCCATCTGGTGCGCGCGGTGCACACTAATTTTTTGCCCTCAGGAAGGGCAATTTTGACGCATACTTTTGGTGCGGCCTCCACTTCTTTGGCTGTTTCATAACCAATATTGATCCAGCCGCAGCCCATGTTGTTGGTGGCAGCATACACCGCGTGGGGGAAAAGGGAGGGCTGTGCCTCACATGTTTTCTCCCACAGGGTTGGGGACTCATCCCCAAGGAGAGTCAGAACATGTGCTCCACCTTTGCAAGGGGTTGGTTACATTGGATATACATGTATAAATCTTGTTTTATAGTAAACACCATAAACCTGGACGGTGTCTGAGTTTGTGGTTTCTTGGCGGCTTGGGTTCCTGGTCCCCCTCCAGGGCGTTTCTTGCCCTTGGGTGCACCATTTTGCGCACCTCTTGATGCGACGCTCTCCCAGGTTGTATTAGATTTATTATTAAAATCGCCCATCTCTCCTGTGTGATTATCAAAAATTGCTGTTCAAATCAAATCATAGTAACTAAAGTGGTAGTTATGGGAAAGAAAAGCTCCTTTTTGCTCACTCCTCATCCACATAATTCTTATCAACCCCAGTGTTCACCAGGGCCAGGACCTTTCCACACTCCTTCTTTCTAGAACCTTCCCGCACTTCTATGGGTAGAAATAAATAAGAATAAAGCGAAGAAAGCGATTTATTCTGGGATACTAGCTTCTTGCGGAAGTTATAAGGAGCATTCTTCTTCTTCTTTGGGGCCTCAGGGACTTGAGCGGGGGCCTCAACCATTGCTGCCCCCAGCAATTCGCCGCCCTCCCAAGACTCCCCCTGACCCTTTCCTTGCTCCTCCACATACCTGAACCCCTTTTTACTGGACACAGGCTCCGAACTTGCTCGTCTCATTGCCCCCTTCCCATGGAAACCACCTGGGAACCGCATAACTCCTGGCAAGCCTGTGACAAGGCCACCTGGCGCTCCGCCTGCAAGGCCAAGGCCACCTCTTCCTCCAACGTAGCTGCAGGCCGCACTGCTGCCATCGCCAATAACAAATCAGCCTGAAAATTCTGATGGAACATGCGAGGAAGCTGGGACTCAGGTGCCTTGGCTGCTTTAGCCAGTGCCTGAAACATCCGACCATATTCCTCTACAGACTTCCTCCCCTGACTGCACTGAAGTAAAGATGACCAAGCTGAATCTTGTGACTCATCTGGACATGCTGCTCGGTCAATCAAGTCTAAACACTCCTCTGCTGAGTCAGGCAGCCCCGCCTGCTGCTCCAAAAGTTCATGTACCCAGTTTGAAAGCTTCATGGGCAAGGTCACCAAAACTTGCTTTAACTGTAAAGCAAACGAGTCCTCACCCCCTGAGGCCTTTGTAAACCGCCCTTGGAACTGTACCCGGCTGAATGTCTGATGGATCAGCTCCAACTCCTCTGATCTTATTATTGATGGAATCTTTCCTCCAGTCTTCACTGGTCCTACCACTTTCCCACCACACCGGGACACACACTCAAGCACCCAGTATACCTAATGAAGCAGAAACACTGTGGAGAATATCACCATTAGAAGCGTCGCGGTATAGTGACACCACACAAGGAACACAACTGCTTTTGGCTCCTCTTTTGCTTGCCACCACAACGACAGAAAAGTAAATGAGTTCCGTTTAATGTAACGCACTGTCTCCTTTCAGTGAGCCACGAATGAATTGGGAAGCAGGGCCCAAGTCAATGACCAAAGGGCAGACAAGGTCCCTGAGACCATTCTTCTAGTGCGTGTGCTACAGAAGCCACGGATAAACACCCCTTGGAGGACAGTTGCGAGTATGCTTACCCCCAGCAACATGCCCTGACTCCAAGACAAATTGTATAGGGATGTGATAGCCTTCCCAATCTCGCTCTCAAAGTCCAACTCCTATTTTTATAGGCCAAACATGGCCGCGGTTAGACTAAATAATCAATATAAACCTCGTAAGACAGTAACAAAATAGATAAGGCTTAGGAACGACTTTATTTGATATATTTAGGCAAGTTGATAAAAACGGAACTAGAGAACCTCACATTCTCAAGTCCTATCTCTTATAGCTCTCTGCTGCAAGCATAGATTAAGCTCATTCGCCATGCCTGACATTATGTCTTTTGAAACATGCCATAAGCAAACCCCAATTGTTTTAGGCCAGATTGAATTTCATAGTGGCTGAACCACCATACCCAAGAATCGTTCCAATTCTGATTTAAATCCACCTTTAACCTAGTTACCACCCACTTCAAAGCCATTTGGTTCGACCCCAGGCCTGATGAAACATCTAACCGTCGTCCTTCCCCAGACTTAGTCTCAACCTGGGGTCTAGCCAAGACTAATGCTCTCTCACTCCCTCTATCTTCCACACCAGCCTGTCCTGCCTTATCAAAGATCAGGTCAATGTGATGTTGAGGATTAACTTCAACTGTCACATTACTGGAGTCCTATAGTGACATTTTCTCCAAATCTGATACTTACTATGGGCATATGAAGGGCTGGTGCCACACCATTGATGTTGGTGATGCCAAGTGTTGGTATTCTACCTGCTCCCAATTAAAACAATTTAAATTATCCTTCCTCTGATAACTCTCCAAAATTTCCTCTTTGGAGCATTATTTTCCATCCTATAATCAATTTGTCAAAGGAAAGCCTGTCGTCAACTCCCCCTGATCAACATCAGGATGCTGAAGATCTTGCCAGTAGAGGATGTCGCTACCCTGAAAGTATTAGGAGGTAAACCTCAGCTATATATATCCGCGCCTTTTCTTAAATAAAGTTACGTCCTTACCTCCAATTTGTTCTCTATTTTACTTATTTCTAGAGCCTCTGTACAGCAAGCTCCTCTCCGGCCATCAACTTCCAAGTTTTATTACAATATGTCCCTCGTCACCTATTCCCAAGCTTATAGCAAATTACTGGCCCCTACGTTTAGTATTCCCAGCTCTCCCCACTGTCTACTCACTGCGGGATATTTTATCCCATCCATTTTGATACACTTCGGAGGAACTATTACCCTCAGCTACCCTATCCTGACACCAAGCCTATTAGATCCAAGCCTTATTGGAAATCAAAAGTTGAGGAGCTCCAGATAAGGACGGAGCTTAAACAGTTACAGATGCTGGTTTACTGGTGCCTTCTCAAAGTCCCTGGTCATCTCCACTACTGTTCATAAAAAGAAGAATGGTGGCCATCGAGTAGGTATGGTCTACTGCAAGCTGAATAACCTCACCAAGAAGAACAGCTACCCCATCCCACGAATTGATAACGCTCTGGCCCAACTCTCTGGATCTAAATTCTTTTCTGTCATGAACTTGGTTAGCAGATACTGGAAAATGGACCTTTCTCTGAAATACCAGGAGAAGTGTGCGCTTATCTGCAGTGAGGGTCTTTTCCAACCTACTTAGTTTACCACAAAGGTTGCGCAATGCATCTGCATCTTTTCAGCGAGCCATGGGCCACATTTTGCAGGACCTGAAGCTTAGTTGCATGATTGTATATCTAGATAATATCACCATGTTTCCCAAATCTTTAATGAGCACCTTTCTCATTTAAAGAAAGTTTTCAACGTTTACAGGCCTCTAACATTAAGCTGAAGCCCTCCAAATGTACTTTCTTCCAAAATAAGTTAGACTTTCTGGGTCACGTCATCTCTTCAGATGGTATCCCGCCTCTCCAAGATAAGGTTTAGGCAATATCCAATATGCATGCCCCCAAAGCCTCCATGATATTCAGGTGTTTTTGGGCATGATGGGGTGTTACCATCAATTCATCCCCAAATTTGCACAGCTTAGTGAGCCTCTCATATGCTTTCTAACTAAAAACACCCTTTTCATTGGGGAGTGAAACAATAAGCTGCTTTTGAAACACTAAAAAAACTACTGCAGAAATGTCCAATTCTGCACCACCCTGATTATAGTAAACCCTTTATGCTGTTTACTGATTCTTCTGATTACGCAGTTGGAGCTATTTTGCCCAATTGGATGATCATGGGGTTAATCACCCCATATCATATTTCAGCAAGGTTCTTTTAAAGGCAGAACGCAACTATAGCGTCACTGAGAAGGAATGCCTAGCCGTCTTGCTTGCTGTTAAACACTATTGCCATTTCTTATATGGGACCTCATTTAAAGTGATTAATGACCTTGTTTTCTTTTTAGTGGTTACAAAATATAAAGAATCCCACTGGGCGGTTGGCACGCTGGGCTTTAAAGCTCCAGCACTATGATATGACCATTGTACACTGAGCTGGGACAAGCCACATGAATGTAGATGGGTTGACTCAGCTGCCCATCCTTCATTTAGATAATAGTGAAGCGGAGAGGATACATGATCTCCTAATGCCCCTGATTCTTGAGAGGATGAGGAAGAACCAGTCCAAAAGATGCTAGATCGACATTCCCATAACAAGAAGGTGGATAATGGCCATCTATACAAGAAAGTGGGGGTAAACTGGTTACCCTACCTACGAACTTCAGAGCGAGTACCTGTTATCATGGAGTCTCAAGCCCTCCTAGCACATAGTGGAGTGAGAAAAACCTATGAGTGGGTAAAAGAACGCTACTATTGGGATGGAATCATGGAGACCATAGTCGTTGTCTTGGGTGCCTGTTTAACATGTAAGAAGCAGTCCACCTTCAAAATAAAGTATCAATATCAGCCTATCACCCCTCAACAGCCTTTCCACACAATAGCCTTAATATGGTTGGCCCTCTTTCCCAAACTACGGGTAGAAATCGATTTATATTGGCTGGAATTGATCACTTTACCAAATGGGTCAAGGAAGTGGCTATCCCAGCTCATACAACTAAGGCCACGTCCACTTTCCTCCACCAGTATGTCTTTACCTGACATGATTGCCCATAAGTTTTGCTCTGTGATAATGATAAAAACTTCACCTCTTGAGTGGTGAAGATCCTTGCAACTTCCATAGGATTCAAACAGCTCTTTTCCACCCCCTATAACCCTTCGACCAATGGTACCATGGAAAGAGAAAATGGGACCCTGGTTTCTATATTACAGAAAATGGTTACTTCAGACCCCTCCACTGGGATTAGTACTTACTAAGTGCCCTCATGGCGTACCTCATCAACTATTATCAAATCCTTAAATTGTCACCTTTCCTAGTATTGTATGGGCGAGAACCTGGGGTTCTAGCTTTACTTGCAAAAGATATTCTCACTGATAAGACTGTTCTCGAGCAAGCTATGAAGAAGTTAGCCCAGTATATCATACAGTTGCAATCAGAGGCAATGACCAACTTAGCAAAGACAATCACAAAAGAGAGGTTAAGCCGCAAATAGGTTCTGGGCCCCTCTGCCTTCCTTCCATTTATTTGACTTGGTGCTTTACTATCATAATTGTATCACCCCTAAAATGGAGAAACTCAAGTCCATCCAGGAGGCCATTTTCAGTTATATACAAGCGAGGGGATGAGTACTTGATAAAATCCATCACCTCCAGAGTCACCATAAGTCGGGTACATGGCTGCTTTCTACAGCCTTATTATCCCCCCAACATTCTTGAGGGGGGCTATGTCAGACATTTTCCCTCTAGGCTACAGAATAAGAATGTTTCAGGGAATAATTAGTCAACAAGGGGAAATGTCAGACATTTGAAATTCTCCAATACTAATGAGATTAATTTTGAGTTAGATGAAGATTTGGTCATCCTAAAGACCCTGGACAGTTCTCGTTGGAACTTCACAAATCAGGGCAATGCCATTTCAAATCCTACATGAGCACTAAATATAAAATCAAGCAGATAGTTTACTCTGACCATGCGAAGGACCTGGGGGTTACTATCAGAAGGTACTTCCCCAGTCGCAATCAGGTCCTTCAATGCACCTATGTGGGGACCCCCCTTTTTTATAGGTTTGTCAGGGGTCCTCCAAGGTGCAATAAATTTCTTGAATGGGGATTGGCTGAAGTTTATAAAAGCGTTACCTCATGGGTACATTTTGTCCAATAATACTTCCCCATTCATTGTTTAGTCCCAGAAATGCAAGTTTGTCAAGCCTCAATAGGCTATAATTGCATATTGCTAAATTAGAAATTCCCAAGCCCTACAAACATCAAGTTTCGACATTTAAATACCTTTAACAATTGATTAAGAGGACTCTCTTTTACCTCTATGTGGCGCCATAAACTTTAAGAACCCATATTTTATTAACTTTTTAAGTTTAAATATTTTATTATTCTTGTGGTATCGAACCCCCATTGTTGGATTTTAGGGGAATAAGCACCAAGGGAGCACCAAAAAACTCAAAATCTGACACCATCAAATGGGATTGTTGAGTGGGAGGGGTAATTAACTTCCCATTTAGAACCCTCTGAATAGGGCTCCAAGACCGCGTCAACAGAAGTGGCTAAGGTGTTAGGAGAGTGTCTATAACTCTCCTGTTCCCAGCGTGGTAGTGCACAGTGCACAAGGCCAATGCCAGGGAACTAGCTGTTAATACAAAAGTTAATAGAGCCCAGCAGAGGGTGCTGGAGCAATAACAACTTAGGCATAGAAGTGTGAGTTTTATAAAAAAGAACCCACCAAAAGCTATGCGGTGCACAAAGAGGAAGGGGGTAAGCGACCCAGGATGGAGGGAACCTGGGCGAATCAACAGTGCACTCAGGGATAGCTTGAATGAATTTAAATTGTAAGGTTAATGGAGCATGAGACCTCCTTAAAAAGGTATATGCGCAGGAGCGTTCAAAATATCATCAAATAAAACGTAAAATGGGGAAAATGTTTATTCAGAAGTCAACCAATAAGGAATGTTGGTTGGGGAAAAATATTTAAACTTTGAAGGGGGAATAAGGGGTTTACTGAAGTGGGCCCAAGCACTGATCCACCAATAGACACACTACCATCCAGATTGTAGAATTTGCTGAAACCAACTTTACTTGTGTAATTGATCGAAGTTGGATTCGACCTAAACGTGTGATTTTTAAATGGAACAGGTTTTAAAGCCCCATTCCTTGACTAACTGAACCAAACCATCTGTGACGTTATGTAAACCATTTTTTATTAAAGCCTGGGCCAACGTAAGGGACTAGGCGTTTGGCACCTCACTAGTACTAACCTGGGCATATTTAGCTTGTACCCAGCGTTGGTCTAGCGTGTGCCTGAGGTCAGGGAGGGCCTGAAGTTTCACCTTATGGGCCTCCTGGCGCCCAGCCTTATCCTTGGGGTTGATCCCCACTATGGTGCTATCTACACATGACATCAGGGGCAGGATTTTTTTGAATGGTCAATCCCAAAATGGGGCAAATTTGGCAACCATTATCTACATGAGCCCAAAAGAAATGCTCAGGCGCTGCTGCAATACAAGCATAGGGGGATCTGGTGGGCTATGGTATGGTGGTGTGGGATTATGGTGGCAGTTGCACAAGGGGTGGCAAGGTGCTCCACCCCTGAGGGAACAGTGAAGACAAGGTTGGTCTGAGTGCCATAAGCCCTGCCAAAAGCTGATCATACAAAAGTTGGGGTAAAAAATGATAAGGGAGGGATACAAATGACACTACCAGTGGGGTGTCAAAAAGGGAGGTGAGTATGGGTAGTAGGGATAGGAGTGTTTTTGTAATTTAGTGGAGTCAAAGATGCTGCTGCAGCGTCCTCCTTTGTCTGAAAGCCTTTCAAAGTATTCCTCAAAAGAGCGGAAATCTATAAAACCAGCCAGCACAAAGGCAGCGGTGGCAAGCTCAACAATTGCTTTGTCAGAATATGGGAATAACTGCCCATAGTTGACATGAATGCAAAAAGCAAATTTTTGGATTAAGGAAGGGCGAGAGGGTGGGGATGAGATGGGTGGATGCGCATTAGGTGGGGCACTAAGTCCCAGGGGGGACAAATTGGCCAGAGGAGTTTGGCGGATTATTTGAGTCCATTCACACACGTTTCCCACAGGGCAGAAAATGCTAGGGGGTGGAGCACCACTGCCCCACACTGGGGAAGCAGGCGATGGATCTGAGGACATAAAGTGGGAAGTGGATGGGGCCAGATGGTGGTGGATAAAAAAATTAACTTTTTACTTAGTTAAATTTTCTTGAAAGTCACTCCAAGTGGAAAGAAAAAATCCCTAAACGCCAAAATTGAATGTAAGAAAACAAAAAAACGAAATACAGCCAAGCAGCTGGTAAAGGGGAGAACAGCTTATTCAACCATGGTGAAGGGGAGGGTAGATCGTGGGGCTTAGCCACAGCAGGCTTTCCTCATCCCATAGTAAAGATTGGTCAAGTAGAAGAGCAAGGGCAATAGGGCATTACAGTATATTTTTCTTTATACTCAATGAGCAAAATATCATGAAAATTGCCCGCGCAAATAAGGCTGCTTATATAGTCTGCAACGTCTGGTTTGGCTTAAATGTGGGCTTGGGGAACTTAGTGAAAGTGGAAATTTTTGTGCAGGTACTATTAATTTATAATTCTACACTACCACCGCATTGTTCTAGATTGCATCGCTTGATGCTTTATAGTATCTGATAATATCTTACTTGCCAATTGGGACTATGGTCAATGGTATAACTGGAGGAGGAAGACCCCAGTAAGAAAAACCACTAATTTGGTGACAGCTTTTCATATGGGATGAAAATTGAGGGAGGAGATGCTTCAACAGCAAGTTGGTGGTCAACTTGGGATGGAGCAATGTTTGTCTTGGAAGCATAGATATGACGGGGGAATTTAGCGTTGTAATCAGCAACTAGAAAACTCTTAGAGTGGAGATTAAATGGTTTAATTAACTCAATTAATTTAGAAACCTTTTTTTATAAGCCTCAAGGGTTCTAATTGAATTAGATCAGGACTTTGGCATATTTTGGGATGTGTCTGGAAAATGGGAAAAAGCTTGGGAACAAACTGTAGTCCAAGCTTCTTCCAGATTGGGTGGGGTGGGTGTGGAGCTTAGTTGAGCATAGGCCTGATTGGCTGCTGCTGGAACTTCTGCAGCAACAGTTTGGAGGAAGGGGGAAGGATTGTTCTCATACAGAAAATGTTGCAGGGTCAACTTTAGATTGGATGCAGTCAGATGTGGGCTCAGACCTAGTGGAAGCTTTAGGGAGAAGCTAACTATGCTTTAAGTTATTCAATGAAAAACAGGATGTACAGATAGTTCACCCACCCTCAAAACAGGCACAGAATGGTTGGTCAGGAGCAGAAGGTATAACAGCATGAGGGGGAATAAACTGGGAAGTTTTTAAAACTAAGGCATATTGTGGCAAATGCTCAAGGCCCTGCTAGACGTGTGGCCCATTTGGGACTAAATAGTTAAGGATGGAATAAGAGGAGTAGGAAGCCAAGACAACCATAAGCTCCTTATGGAACAAATAGGGGGAAGGTGGTTGTGCAAACCAGCAAACTGAACAACATAGTGGTGTCTTCTGGTAGCTGGTGCAAGTTGTGGGTAAAGATTTCCTGGAATATCAGGGGCACAGTCGCTGCAAATATGGTATCAGCTTCAAAAGTAAAGCCAAGATCTTAATTCCCATATAGGGGCAGAAGTTGATAAGATTGGTGGGTTCCATTACTTCCTGTGTTATTTTGATTATAGCCTTATTCATGTATTAATAATTTCCATGTTTGACCTAAAAGCCAAAATATATGTTGCTCTGAGGGTGCACCTGGGGCTTCAAAACATCACCTGGGAACATGCAAGGTGGAGTTAAGATCCTTGGGCAGAACAGTTTTCATAAGTATTTAGGAAGGCTGGATGGCCCAGTACAAATGCATTTTCCTGATGGATGGAAAATGCTAGGGGGAGTTTTGAAACTACCCCACATTAAAACAGACAGCGAAGGAGCCAAGGAAAACAAGGCTAAGGGGGTAGTGTAAATTAAAGTTGTTAATTATGCTTTCCTTAATTTTAAGTCGTGTGGAAAGTGTTACCATGCAAAAAAATCACTAAAATATAACTTACTTTAGCCTGCAGCTTAGTAAGGTGAATTTTTTACTTATACCATAATACCGCTTTTGCCCTTGTATTAGAATAAAAACGTCGCTACTAGGCGTTATTATTTACCTCAGGTTTTTTGGCATTTTGGCCCTATTAACCTATTAGGTTATAGGGGGTGGAAGGCGAGTCATTAGGGAGTACAGCTACCAACCTGAAGGTTGCGGGTTCAATTCCCACCCTTTGCATATCAATTGGGGTGCCAGCTGAAGGAAGCTATTGGCAGTTAGTAGGTATAATAACACAAAAACCTTACCCATGATGTAACCAGAAAAATCCGAGTCCCAATCTGGAGGTGAAAAAAACTTTCTATGACAGAGTTGACCCTGCTCAGGTTTCATGTTGATACTTTCTTTCTCTATTTTGGTCATGACCATCCCCTGGTCAGCTTGCCTCAGATAGATAAATAAATAAAATTTATTAGGTTATTTGGAAAGTAATTTTGTTTTTATAAAATCATCTTACATTTTTCATAAAAAACAAAATTACTTTCCAAACAACCTAATACATTTCTATGGGGTATATCCTTTAGGTTAAGACATTATCTCATTGGCTTTTGGGAAATTTTTGTAGATAAATCTACTCCTAAGACATCTCTTGGCTTACAGGATGCTCTCCCCCCAGTTCACCACTCCTTCCCCACATGACGTGGCCCAACATATGCGAGGGAGTGCTCATATTGATAAGTCACATTTACCACATCATCATCCCGCAATCCCACTGCTCAAGAATCTCCAAATTTGCAACAAAAAAGATCAATTTTTCTGACCACCAATTGGTTATGGTGCAGTTAGCGCCAACCCAATCCCACACACAGGTGTCGCCTTGGAGAAAGCTTCACCCAGAAAATATAAAATTGCCCAAGATATCCAACTGGGTTGAAAACGAGGCTACAAACCCAGAATTCACAGCCCCATTCACTTTGGATCCCCTCAGAACATGGGAAAATTTCAAAATGGATTTAATCAACAAAACCTGACATATTGCATCATGTAAGTACACCGTGGACATGGCCACAATCAAGTGTACCTTGGTGGAACTAGACCACCTGGAGATAAATACTCCAAAATCTGGCTATAGCCCCAACTGGGGATGCAAATGGGCAGAAATATCTGCCCAACTTAACAATCTCATCTTTGAACACCAACACAGAATTAAAGTATCAAACAAAGGTAAGTTCATAAAGAAAAGAGAAAAATGTTTGACATACTTTCTCTACCAATTCCACTCCCATGGAAGCCAGCCCACATGCACACAGGTCCGCAAGACCAACGGCACCGTGGCAACTGACCCTGAGGAGGTCAAGGTGGAAGTACACCACTATTACACTGAATTATATTACGAAATGCCAACAAATTCACAAAAAATTAAAGAATTTATACAAACTGCTGAGATACAAAGTACACCACCAAATTACAACATACTATCCCTAGTTACATGGGAGGAGCTTTAGGAGACAATTCGCGGTGCACCACTTAGGAAATGTCCAGGGCCTGATGGGATACCCTACAAATTTTACAAAAAAGATTTCCAACAAATCGCCCCCCTCCTATTGGCGTCTATGAACCAGTGCTTGTTGGAAACACGCCTATTACCAGGAGGCCATGAATCCTACGTTATAACCTTGTATAAAAAGGGTGACAAGTTGGACCTGGCCAACTGGTGCCCAATTGCACTCTCCAACACTGACACAAAAATTTTAACAAAAATTTTAGCAGCTAGATTAGGCGCAATTGCATCTGACGTCCTATCACCCAACCAGTTTGGGTTTATACCAGGGCATTCAATCTGGAACAACATTCACCCTGTTGCAAACATTTGCCAATCCAAAGCAACTGGTGCCCTGGTCTTCTTGGATCAGGAAAAGGCGTATGACCGTGTTAACTAACCATACCTAAAAGAATGTCTACATGCCTTCAAACTCCCACCAAGATTTGTAAAATGGGCATTGCTCCTAACATAATCTGCAACCATGGCTGTATGCAGCCCTGAATTCCTAACAAACAAGATTAAACCACACAGAGGGCTCAAACAAGGGGATCCCCTCAGCCTACTGCTATACAATTTCAGCTTTGACACACTCCTCTGAGTAACTGACTCACATCTCATGGGGATAACTGCACAAGGACAACCAACAGTCAAGATACTGGCCTTTGCGGATGACTGCGTAGCAGGAATAGCAAACAATGAAGATTCCCGACAGCTGGAATGCACTCTAGAGGAATACTCCAAGGTGAGCAATGCATCGCTCAACAAAAGAAAGACAGAAATCATCCTCTTATGCAAATACACAAACAACTGGGCCACAACATCAGATTTTATACCAATACACGAAGAAAAAACCCAATTATTTTACCCTTTACATCACCTCCCACCACCACTCCTGTCTGACACCTTTGGATTTTGTTAGAATCAGGGGGATATGCTAACATGACAATGGAAAGTAACCTGTTACAACGGGTATCCAAACGCGTCGCCTCCCTCAAGGGAAGAACCCCAGGACTAACAGTACGAGTTACAGTTGCTAACTCGCTCATCCTCCCAATACTATGGTACCTGGCCCACGCAATCGCCTTCTCACCTACCTTTATAACTTCAGTCCTCGCGCTTATCCAGGGCTGGCTGTGGCCCGGCTCTCACCCTCCTATATGGATGGAAACACTATTTGGCCCACGCTCAAGTGGAGGCATGGGACTAATAGATTTCGAGAGCCACGCCAATCACATCCTAGGTACCTGAATAAAGGAAGTCCTTTCTCCAGACCTCCCGCAACAACATTGGTCCAGAGCAGCAAGGACTAACTTTGCACAGGCGCTCAAATTAACCAACCCACTTAGTCCACCCAGACTACTTTCATACCTTGCCAAGCACCCTACTGCAACGGGTCTGCATGGAACCTCCCCTCATTTCAAACATATCCTCCAAACTATCCGCTGTATGGGATGAACCATAGAGAACATGAGTACAATACAGGGAATGGGATGACCCAGCCCCCATTTAAATTAAGAAACCCAGAAAACCACCCCCAGAGAGATATGCTCGCAACAACCACAAACATAGCTAGGATAGAATACCTAGATATGTTGGACATTCCCTATGATTTAATCACACAGAAGGCAATGTGGAAAATGGCTCACCACCCACTCCTACAGCTGAGGATAAGAGAAAACACCTGGCGCTGTCTGAGAAGGACCTATAGGACAACGGACTGCTCCAACTCCCTCCGCGAAACATGTGCAGTATGTGGAGGGGAGGGATCCCTACATCACCGCCTAGAAACATGCCCCCCAACCAAAGCTATATGGCAGGAAGTCGCAAGCCTGCTTAAGATCCAAAACGAACAGAAATTCATAATATCAAAGAGAATCTTAACGCTCCAGATTGAGTCACCAATCCCATCTACCCTCCGCTCCCTAATAATACCCATTGCAATGTGGACAATCCACACAATTGCATTAAATGCATTCAAGGGCACGGTCCCAACCATTCATGGGGTTATTAACAGATTCCATGTCAACTTACTGGAGCACTTCCAAGCCTGGCTCTATGGATATATGAGACCAAGGCAAAAAGCGCTCATAGAATCATGGTTTCCACTCTGCTTCCTCCACACAGACCCTTTCCTTTACACCTGCTCCATAGCAGGGGAAACCCCCTTGGAGTAGCGCACCAACCCCCCATACCTGGCAGTCCCGCTGGCAACAGGGGTAACTTGAGTACCCTGGGGTGCCCAATTTTATATTTGTCAGTTATTTCCTTAGTTTTATGTATATTCGGTAATGTCCATCCCCTGGTCGGCTTACCTTGGTTAAATATTTTTTTTAGTACTAGATGGTCCCAAACCTTGGTTAAATATTTGTACTCTAAGAGAAGTTAAGTTACCAATAGGCTGGCATGAATAGGGTTTGCAAAGTTAAGCAGTGTATATTGAAAACTAGTCACCAGGATGAGAATCAATTTTTATTAGTATAATTCGCCTACTTTCTGAGAGAGGAAGAAACCCACGATCCACTACCACTGTTAGTACCAAAAGACTAAAGTGTGCTTTTTTAGATTGTTTTTACTAACTCTCTAGTGCATCAACCTGGTTTCCGTTGTACTCTTAATAGTAACTGTTTTCATATAGTTTACTCTTTATATTGGTCCACTTATTGTGCCTTTATAATCAATGCCTAAGTGCTGATTTCATCATTTAGTGCTTACTACAGGTGGCATTTTCTGTAAACCTGTACACCAACATTGGAATGATTCATCCTGATGTATATTGCAGTTCTGGAGTAAAGCCTTGTCTTATTTATGAAGAGGTTGGACCTGAGGCCCAGCATGATTCTTTCCAACCTACTTGTTCTCTTATCAAAAATGACCCATACAACGTAAATTTTTTTCAAGAGTTCTGGTAACTCAGTATTGCTGAGCTTCTAAGGGTGAGTTAATTAAATCCCTAGATTTGGAAGGTTGATCCCTAAATCTACTAGTTCACTCACACTGAGTAGAATTTAAAGAGTTAATACAAACTTTCTGACTCCATCCAGAAGTTTGAACAAAGTGATTATTAGCTCTTGACAGAGCGCCATCACTTTACTATTATGATATATCAGATACTTTAACTTATGTATTATTCTTTGTTGGCATCTGACTAAAAAGGTAATGGGTAGTTGTCAGTGCCACAAATGCCTATGGTTCTTACTACGTTACTAAACGTTAATACTATTAGGTCTATTGGATTTCCAGTCATCTCAGCGGAAAAATTACCTTTGCCACCCACTTTGCTATTAACTTCTTCTCCTTTGGCACTCTCTTATCACTATATGAAGACTTTTACTCCAGCTGCTATCATGGCCCATGGTCATTATATTCCAGTTCCTTGGTCAAACTGCTCTGATGTTTAATATGAATCATAGCGCCTTTTATGGCTTTGTAAAATGGATGTTAATTTCCTTTACTTCAATTAAATTACCAAGGATTGACAAAAAACTGAATATATATATATTTATTGCTTTGTTTAAAATTAGTATGGTGGAACCTCCAAGACCATTATGTTGCTACTTTAATGAACCTTTATTTTCTTCCAGTCAGGAACTTACAATGACAATTTTAAAGAAACTGAGATAACTTACCTAAATGCTAAAGATTTCTTTGCTTAAGAGTTTTTAGAGCAGATTGGATAACAATACCTAAGCTATCACTTCTTGTTTTTAATTCTTAACACAGATGAATTTGTGGCAGCTTTTGCTAAACGTATTTATGTTGAGGCTTAAATGTTATATCAGGCTGAGGTGGTAATAACTTATATACTCAAGTTTAACCTTATACATGCTAGTGAGCCATAAAAAGAGCTTATACATGTATTATTGCAAGTTCTAGGTGGCAGACATATCATAACATAAAAGTTAATTATTAGAACCAAAGTTTCATCTATTTAGATGCGCTTAATCCTAGTTGAGCGGAGCTTCAAAAAAATTCCAGTGGGCCCCTTTCAACAACAAATCTAATCCACCCTTCTTGGACATGATTTAATAAAACTGAATGGGATTAAATACTTGTCTGGGTTGCAACATGAGATGCACTATGAAAACCACCATCCTGATATGGTTTCTGAACCCACACTTATGTGATAACCTCAGATAGTGCCTATAATTTGAAATAACTTGAGGCGGAATAGAAAAGGTATATTCTAATTTCATTAACTCTATTAAAATCCCAATTGGTAACAAAATTTAAGACCATAATAATAAATACAACATTGCAAAATAAGGTACTTTTCTTTCTGATTACTATCACTTTTAGTAATACAATTCGATTCAAACAGTACAATTTGATAAACAATACCAGGTGAGATGAGTATGAGTAATAAAGTAAAGAGTTGGGCGAATGTGGTATAGGCAGCGGACCTGGACCTACACTGCCCAAAGGTACCAAGTGTACACGTACAAACAAAAATATAAGTAAAAACAAAAAAAACCCAAAGTGGCACACCCCACATGTTTCATAAATCTTTTGGTAAAATACTGCAGTTACATGGAAGTATCCCACTTGCAACCACTGTCATTGGTGGAGCATGGGATACAAGTTTTCCTGGGCTTAGAAACACTGACAATGTGGGAAAAGTTTGGAGAAGTCCAACTTAAACTTTTACCGCATGTGGTGTACTCAACAACCCATACTATCTGCAAAGGTTGGGTAGACCTTGGGTTCAAAACTGCGGAAGTAGCAATTGAAGCAGTGAAGGTCAGAGTGGTACTTGACCTTCCTGATGGTCAGCATTTTGTATCAACCAAATGCACACATTGGACAGAGTCAAAAGCTATTTTTATTATTTTTGATTACCTTCTGACTACACTGGCGCGCACAGTAGTCAAATGACATCTCCAAGAAGGCTTGGAAGTTTATGGAGAAATTAAACAATTCGAAAATGCAAAGATTCCAGCTGATGCTGACCCTTAGCACTGGGAAGTCAATTGCAATTATTTCCCCAATTCAGGAGGTAGTAGAGGATATCACAAAAATTCCCCACATCGCATCCTTCACTATTGATGGGGAAAAATCCCAACTGTTTTACGCAACAGTAGAGAGCGCACCCCCCATATTCAACTATTGCCAGGCCTTTGGGCACAAGATTCATGCTTTCCTCATAAAAGAAGGCCTGAGAGAAATGGAATTCTGTGAGGAAGAAATTGGTGAAGATGACTCAGATTATGTCAAAATCATGGATACAACACAAGCATTCAACTGGGGAGAACACGGGCAATATAAAATAATGACCCAATTTCCCTGAAAGAACAAAAAATGTTTAAACAAGCTCACAATCTGGTTGCAGCCAAGGCAAAGGCCTCAGCAGAATCATCCATATCACCGGAGAAGATCCAGGAAGACATGAATGAATGTGAATAAATGAACCAATCAAATCCTGTGGAAAACCAAACAACAAATCCAAACAAATTGAATTCAGTGGAACAAAATTTGGAAATTAATGTGGCAAAACAGGGGTTCAGCGCACCCCCCAAAATTGTGAAGCATAACCCAATCAGGAAGGAAAACCAACAATGGAATGCACAAGAAAATAATGCGGCCAATAAGATCACACAAGTGCACCACAACTTTAATTGAAACCCAGCAAAGCCAAGAGAGGAGCAAAAACAGCGTCAATGAAAGGGGCAGAATACACCCCAACTTTTACTCATGGTTATGCTCACTGCAGCAGAGGTGCATTGGAGAGTAATGTGAGCGATGGAGTAGGGCTGGGGGGCCCTGCTAACCGCTCCTGAGACGCATTGGGAGTCTCAGTAGAGATAGGGATGCTGAACATAGTGGGACTCAAGGCCTTAACGTCCTGGGCCAAGAAGTTGAGTCTCCTACAAAACCTACCTGTGGATATCCTGGTGGTGCAGGAAACCCACTGTCCACAGGGAGAGGAGGAGGCATGGGAAAACATACTCCTCCCAACAATATCACCTTGGTCGCAACACTGTGGGGTGATATTATGCACAAACCAAAACTTTAAATTTATTGATAAAAATTTGTTCCTGGACAGCTGTGTACTAGCTGTAACCTTCTCATGGCACACCAAAGTGCACACGATAGCCAGTGTGTATGCTCCAAACTGTTCAATGGACCAAAGAGAGTTTTAACAACTTTAACACAAATAAATCTTCTGGAAAGTACTTTTATCATGGGAGACATGAACTTCTGATTAACCCAAATACTGACTGATGGCCATACATAATGGAGGTACCACAAGGGCAAGTGGAACATCGCGTACTAAAGGCCGCCCTGGGACTATATGATCTGCTACCAAAAAGGTTATTCCTACTAAAACATAACACGCCCACATGTACACAATGGTGCACTTATCTCTATGTCATGGATAGACCTGATACTCGCACCACTAATTTTCCATTACCAAATTCAAAAATTCAAAACTACAAAAATTGAATTTTCTGACCTTCAGCTAGTTTCAGTGTCCTATAAACTGGCGGAACCAAGTACCCTAGTACCCAGATGGTGCAGAATAATCCCAGGAAGTTTAGCCAACTCGGAATTCCAATCCTGGATGGAGGAAATATCCTCAACCTGGGATTTTTAAACACCTTTCTGCTCAGACCCACTACCCACCTGGGAACATTTTAAAAAATCAACAACCCAACAAATCAAACACACAACGTCTAGATGACACAGGGCAGCTTCAGCCATTATCAAGCACACCTTGGCAAAAAAACACCTAGAAAACAACGTCCCACGCACAGGGTACAGCCCTGGATGGGGTTGCAGATGGGCGAAGGTTTCTGATTGGCTAAACACCCTGATCTGCAAACACCAACAGCGAGTTGGAGTTTGATACAGAGCAAAAAAAATAAAAAGATAGAGAAACTTGCTCAGTCTATTTTCCGCTGATTCCATGCCCAGAAAAATATGATAGCTTTCACACAGGTCTGACAACTGGACAAATCCATAGCAGAAACACCTGAAGAAGTCATGACCAAAGTGCATAGGTTTTATATGAACTTGTATGAACACAACCAGTCAAACCAGAAAAAATTGAAAAATTCCTTGCAAGTGCACATATTGACACTGCAGCTCAAAATAATTTAATCAACCTAATATTGAATGAGAAATTATGGTAAGTAGTATGCGGTGCATCAAGAGGGAAATGCCTTGGACCTGATGGGATTTTCTATGAATTTTATTAAATAAGATTTTACTAACATATCTGATATTCTTCTAGCTTCCATGAAAAAGTTTACTATGGAAACATGCATCCTACATGGAGGCAAAGAAGCCTACACAGTCACCTTACTAAAAAGAGGAGACAGACTAAATATATCCAACTGGCGCCCAATATCCCTAACCAACACAGACACAAAAGTATATACAAAAATCATGGCCAAACGACTAGGAGAAATTGCAACTGTGT